>JAUESH010000015.1:11453860-11487154 GCA_032275165.1 Synergus magnus | reverse complement strand
TTTTGGCAATATCTTTTTATAAAATAGAGATTTTAACTTCACCTTTGGCTTATTAGACGCAGAATTTTATTAGCTTTTGGTACTATTTTGGAGAAAAATTTTTCAATTAAATATTATAAAATTAGAAAACTTTAAGCAACTGCTAAAAAACAGGCGTATTGACAATTTACGACGGTAGTGTACTTGAATGAAGAAATGTAATCTTTGATGTAATTAAATTTAAGAGAACTTAAACGATCATAGACGTAGGAAGGTAATTGTTTTTGGGGGGGCAAATCTGATTATGAAATATTGTTTTTACCTACAAAAAGTATACTCTGCTCTTCTTAGTAAAAACGTGGGGGGCAAGTGCCCCCCTGCCCCCCCGGTTCCTACGCCAATGTAAACGATCATCGAAAAACAGGTGTATTCAAACTTTTGACCTGTACTGTATATTTAAAATTAAAAAGTAAGCCTACCTGTGTCTGCAACAGAAGCATACTTGACGCTACGGTGAAGGCGGTGGTGGTTGTAATGGCTGAAGAGTGATTGGTAGAAGTTAACACAGGAACAGGATCAGGGACGGAAGTTTGCCTTTGATGTCTTTGGCGATGTTGTTGCTCTACTTCAGCACGAGGAACTACAACTGTACGTTGACTACCGTTGCTGTTGTCACTATCGCCACTCGGCGAATGCAGCTGCCCTGCAATCATAAAAAAAACCATTCTCAATAAACATTTTGTTCAGACTTTGGTCAGTTCTCTTAAAAAAATGTTAGATAATAAATAGATTAGATAAAGTCGAATATATATGAATAAGTAATATAAAAAATGTCACACTCATTTAGTAATTAAAGAAACGATAAAGTTTAACAAAAGGGAAAGTAAAAGCGGACGAGTCAGGTAACTTTGAAAGTCCTTTTAAACCCGTGCGGTTTAAGCAATTCAGAATAAGATATAACGTAAACTTTTCACATACTTAAAAATTTTTGTAATTTCTTTAACTTGGTACTTAATATTTACTTCTCATCGATTGAAGTCGAAATACTTCTTCCTTGAAAAAAGAAAAAATAATATGCATGAAAAACGACCGCTTACGAGAGCCACAGCATCAATTTATTACCACAGGTTTAGATAAGCGCATCAAGGTCTCTTCCATCGCTTATTGCATTATGCGATAGTTAAGAATATACCTGAATCGACGGGTTTCGAGATGAAAGTCCACTCTAATTCCCCATAGTTGCCGCGCAATAAAGACTTTTTAACGATTTGAGGAAGAATTCAAAAAAGAAAACCAAGACTCTGCTGCTTTTAGTTTTTTTTAAAAAGCTTCATAAATAATTTGTAACTCGAATAATATTTATTTTCGTGTTGAGGTGATTTGTGGGACTTTTTTTAATCTTTTGGGATTTGTTTAAGTCGCTTGAATTGAGGCATTTTTTAGTTTGAAAAAAGATACCTACAATATCTACGATACTGAGATTGATTGGAGTCCATGGCGATCATCTCTCTACTTGCAAGAAAGGATGGGTTCCGGGCGACGACACGTGGTAACACGGTCTTTCGAAAATCTAGGTAACCTTCGTTTTAATGACCAAAGTTGGATGGGCTACTCGTGGCCAACCACCGACTTGTCAGCCACAGATTCGAACATCACTGATTCGAACAAATTCGTCCAATTTCGAAGGCTACTTTCACTGCTTCTTCATTTCAAACTACCTTCAGAAAAATTACGCCCACTATTTGTCGGATTGTCTCTGTTCTTTTTCGAATTCTTCAAATTAGATAAGCACAATGTCACAATCAGTACTTAACTATCGTCTTTTTTCTTCACACCCAAAATATAATGAATGATATAAAAAAGAGATATAGAGTTTGATTAACAGACTCTAGATTAAAGAATGTTTCCCACAGTTAATTAAAAATGCAAAAGAAAGATATGGGAATTTTTTGATAAAAGTATCAGAAAAACTGTGTTTTTAGTGTATTTTGATATAAGAATAAAGAATCACTCTTCAGACTTGTCGACGTCGTCGTTTTTGACCAGATTGGCGTCAACTGAAGGTGTTAGAAGAGTTGAAAGGGACTATATAGACTCCCTCACACCCCATATTACCCCAGGGAGACATGAAATCATTGGCATTTAAAATACTACCCCCACGACTCGACATAGCGCATCTCGATTATTACCGGGTATATTATCCTCGGGGATGTAACGACGCTGTGCTTTAGGGACGTCCATAGAAAATGCGCTAAAACATAACTGAGGCGGTTATAGAGGAGGGGTCATAAGCCGACATAGAGTTAGAAATGAGAAATGTAATAATTGCTGAGAATTTTAATTGATTTTATACAAAAACTAGTAATTATGATCCGCGCGCGATTAATTTCTCGTTTTTGCACTCCTTTTGCTAAAAAGATTCAGAGGACTCTAGACAATTTCAAATCAAAGGATTTTAAAATGTTTTAAGGAATTTCAGAAGTATGCAAAATAATTTAGAATTTTTTATTTTTAAAATACAAAAACTTATAATTCCTTGTCTAATTTCAGGAATCTCAATAACCATAGAGTTTTCTCCGTGAAGCTTTTCTTCAATTCTTCGGATTTGTTAAATGATAACAAAAATTTATAAATGAAAATAGGCATAAATCTGATCCCTAATTCGAGTCTTCCCCAACGACCCCTTGTTGGTTGTACATGGACAATGAGTGTTCGAATCAGATAGTCACGCACACCTAAATTACATTCAATTTAAATTCATAACTCGTACAACGACTTATGTTATTCCACTATATATAGTGTGTGTCTGTCTACTTCTTTCTTTCGTGATCGCCGATAAGGAAGATTAAACAGGAGGGCGAGATAGCATCAGTGTCTCGCGTGGACGATTAGGGTGAATTAGGATGATTAAAACACATTCTTGATCCGAAATCAAATATTGAGAAAAATGTTACAAATGAATAAGAAACATAAATTTATCAAAGATCAATTCTGAATCGTAAATTAACGGGTAATACCACCTTGTAAATTTTTTCTATTTTTCTTATTTTTTCAAGAAAGAATTGCAGATTAAAGGTAAACAACATTTGTTTCCTTGACATTTTAGTACTTACAACTTAAAGCGCGTTTTTCTCAAAACTATGTTTTTCGAGCTAGACGTACCTCCAACGCTTAATTAGAATTTTTTACCGATTGATTTGAATTAAATTTTAATTGTAGTTTAGTAATAACATTCTCTAGCGAAGTACGTAGACAGTACCGATTTTTGTATAAAAAAAAGGTTTACCTTCAAAATAACGCCATTTTTTAAAATCAATATCTCGACAAAATCCTACATACTTCACTAGATTTTTGCATGTAATTTCAAAACCTTTTTCGTTTTTTAAGGGCTTTGCTGTGTACGCTAAGGAAGATTACGAAAAAAAAAGAGATTCAACTGCGACACTTGCCCCACTCTGGATTCGCATGTAAAAAATTGTGAAAAAATGTTGCTAAGTACTTTAAGACTTATATTAACATTTATGAAAAAGCGAATTACATTATATTAAACATCTGACATAAAAATAAACTCTAAAAATGATTCCATGCACACAAGGTAGTATTACCTCTTAAAAAAATGTGTGGAGAAGAGTTATTGAAATTGTTATTTACTATTTTAATTATAATTTTATTTTTCTTCCGGTTTGGGTCGGAAAAAAAGGTCTTTTTTAATTTTTAGATAAAACGAGGATTTTGTTGCCGCGTGGAAACAATAATCCAGGCTGGAAATTTCAATACCGCGCCAGTACTGGATTAGTACTGTTTCATTAATGGCTTGGTACCAGGCCAATGGTGCTAGTACTGGCCAGTACTGGGCCAGCTCCCAGCCGAGTTATCCTTAGTGTACTAACGCCAGTACTGTAAGCAGTACTAGCGCAGAACAGCGCCAATTGTAAAGAACAATGGTGTTTTTGGGCCTAGAGCGTGCAGTAACGAAACCAATCGTAAAGTGACCATATTTGAAACACTCAAATGTAAAGGACGCCTACGTTGCCGATGTAATTTTCCAAAGATGCGATAAGCAACTAAAAAAAATAGGTAATTCCTCAGTCACAGAATTTCCCAAAGAAGGAATAAGTAACTAAAAAAAAGGTGATTCCTGGCAAGTAGGTTGCCACATATCGAAATATGAGAGTGTACTACTTTTCGCATGTGTAAAGGTATGGACATACGCTCAGTACGCTCTGTATGCAAGCGATATACAGAACTTGATTGGTTATAGTTCGCCTGGTGACATTAAGTCTCCACGAGAAAAAAGCAATCAAGTTCTGTATAACGCTTGCAGGCAGAGCGCATATGACCGTACCCTGAGAAAGAACAATCACATTGTATATATGCTGTGGATGGTATATTAACAAAAAGGAGAATCGAATTGTGCAATTGTACTAAAATGTACTTACAAAAAAAAGTACAAAGTCAATTATACTGAAATTGTAAAAGGCGTACTCTCGCACTGACCATCCGAAAAAAATACGCAAAAAGTACAATTGTACTGGAAAGGGCAACACTGGTTCCTGGGCTGCAGAGCCCTCTAAGAAGAGGAAAGACACTTTTGCGGGACATACAGGACATATTGCTCAAAATTTTTTTATTTCCCGCATTCAATACGGGACGTTTTACAAGACGTTTTACATTGCTCAAAACAAAAGAAAAAAAAATATCCTGCGAAATACAGGACTAATGATTACTGTAACCAATCGCATCAACTCGCTATCTCAACGGCTGAATAATATTTTGAAATTCAGACCTTGAATTCATAATTAGAGGCCTAAAAAACTCATGTATATCAAATTTTATGAAACTCCAGCCAGAAGGGGAATATTTGCTTTCTAAGATTAAAAAGCCTTTTTACGACTTTGGAAGATTGTAACTTTCTAGTGATACGTTTTAGGAGGTCGGTCCTATAGATAAACTTATTTGTTTTGAGGAGTAGAATATGCCTAACTATATTTTAAATCTGCACACGTTGGGCCCAGTACGTTGGGCCCCCATAAAAAAAAAATACTAAGGTTCTTTCCTTCTGGGAAGCGCCACCTGAGACGCAGACACGAGTACGGAAGAGCTGTATAGGTATGTTGAGGTTGAGGGAGATAAGGTGGGTAAGGTAGAGTGGTAGAGTAGGATAGTGTTGGGTAAGGTAGACGGCAGTGGAGTAGGAAAAACTGAGCGCGCGATGGATGGACAGACAGACGGATCAAGTCCCGTCCCACTCAATCAAGAGCCACGCCTCTCCACGTGCTACCACGTGCAGCCTTTCCGAACACTGGTTGGCTGCTGCACAGTCATGTCAATTTGTAATCGTGAAGCACGTGGTCCAAACATACACAGCATTCCTTCGAGACACATGATCTGTCGGAATCTACAGGTTCTTGAAACTTCATTGAGCTAATTAGACTTAATTAGGTTATTTACGGTATATGTACTTAATTTGAAAATAAACCTCCTTTCTTCAGAAACAAATGGCTTTCTATACAGTTAATTTCCCATTTAAGAACAATGCAAAAATAACTATCTTTTACGAATTTCTACATGCCCCTGTTGAAAAACTTGACGTCAAAATTGACGTGAAAAATGACGCGGAAAACGATGTAAAAAAATACGCCAAAAGTATATTACCAAAAATAAGTACCATGAGAAAAGATTTTTTTCTAATGACCATTTTTTACCGAATGAATTTTTTGAATGACCTTCAAATAGTATGAAAAATATTTATCAAACTACTCGGCTGATTTTTTGGTCGAAATAAATGAATTGGTGGCGTATTTCAATAAAACAAAAAAAAATTAAATTCAATCAACATTTTCTCAAGAAAATGACCTTGAGCGACCTTCGAATGTTATTGTACAAATCTGGAAAAAGTCTGAATCTGATATTCAATTGTATAGAACACAATTTATACGCGCCAGAAGTAAATCATCAATGAATAATGTCAATTTAATTAAAAATGATCATTTTTGCCCTAAAATGACCTTGAGCGACCTTTGAATATTATTGTAAAAATCTGGAAAAAATCTGAGTTCAATATTTAATTGTAATGAAGACAAGAAGTAACTCATCAATAAATAACGTTAATTTTATTGAAAATGATCATTTTTACCATCATTTTTGTCTTCAGAAATTGTATTTAAAATTTCTCCATTTCTATTCAAAATTTTTCTTCAAAATTTTGAACAAGTTTTGTACGAAAATTTTAAACATTCAAAAAATATTTTTTTTATTTTCGGCAATTTGAATTTTTGGTAACTTGTAATTTTCGGGAATTTGAAAATTCCAGTACATATTTTTAAAATGTCGGAATTTTAAATTTCAGTAATTTTCTACGTATTTCGTGGATAAATATTTTCGGTATGTTTAAATTTCGTTAATAAATATTTTTGATAATATTATTTTTATTTTGAAATTTGAAATTTCGGGAATTTGAATTTTCGGGAATTATTTTTTCGGTATTTTTTCACATTGGGAATTTTGGTTTTTCGTCAAAAAGAAGTTATCTCCTTTTTCATCATTTTTCACATCATTTTTGACGTAGTTTTTCACGTCAATTACGACATAAAATTTTGCAATAGGGGCGTCTAAGATTGAATAGACTCTAGACTAGAGTTACATAAGAGACTACAAAATTGAAAATTAGTTCCGTATTAAAAGGATGTTCATTTGTTTCGAAAGATCTAATCTGCTTGTTCAAGATAAAACAAAATTATATATTCAGCATCTGCATTTTCGAAACTATAATTTCCGAGACTGGATTTTATAATGTATGACAAGAAATGGAAAAAGTTGTGAAATTGCTTAGGGCTATAATCGTTATTCATAAAAAATTAGAAACTCCTAATTTTAGTATTAATTAGGGAGAGCAATCGAATTAACCTCTTTTCAGGTGATTAAATCTCTTCACTGAAATCATAAGAATAGGATAAATTGTATGAAAATCATAATATATTAGGAGAGAGAAAACATGAAATGTTAATTCCCCTCTAATAGTTCTATTAATTCGTTATAATTGTATTTTGATGTTAACAAATGGGCTTTTGCTACCGTAGCTGCAAAGATTATTTTACTTTTTACTTGTTTGTGATATGAGGAGAGTGAAAACTAACGAGGACCACATGTGAGCTCTGCAAAATGTAGGTCAGTTCAGACTTCAGGGACAAAAAACTTCATGCGTGTTTTTGCTAAGAGATTGAGAAGATGATCATTTGAACTACGTCTTTCATCTTGGTTGCTTTGGACGGAAGTTTATATTATACGAATTATTGTCATTGAAAGAAAATTTGAAAATACTTTTCATTTTTTCTCAAAACTGATGTTCTTTCTCCAACCTTTAGAAATTTTCCAATATTATTTAGTAAAAACGTGTTAACGAATTACAAATAAGCTATGTTTAGAGTAAAAAACCTATTGAGAGAAATGAAAAACCAGAGCAAATGATTCCTAGTAGAAAAAACCTTGTTTAGTCAGACCATATAAGTGAAAATTGCGTAAGTAGAAACCCCCCATATGGTCAGACAGTAATTAAAAGTTGAGTTTGGATAAGTTGCAATAAGCTTTATCAAAGCTTTTATATATCAAAAAACAAATTGTCATTAAAGAGTTGAAAAATTGCAGATGAAAGATTCCAGAAGTGTTAAATCGATAAATAATACTTAATTTCTATCGAAATGAGGGAAATGTGATCTAAGATATTGTCTTAAATCGTCAGCACAAATAGGAGAGTACACTTTCCAATCGAAGCAAACAGTAATCAATAAGTCATGAAGATTTTATCTCATCCGATCACATGGCTCGTAAACAGAGATTGCTATCTAAATGGAATAAAAATGTTTGACCCGAGTTTGCCGAATGTGAAATAAAACAAGATGAAGATAACGTATGAGTTATAAAATGCAATAAATTAAGGGATGCCCGTATTTTTTCTCTGATAAAGATTTAATACCATTTTATGCAATACTTTTAATTACTGTCCGGCCATACGGGGGTTTTTCTACTTACCAAGCTTTCACTTTTTATAGCACAGTGTTTTCAAGCTGGATCAAGTTTTTTAATACATCAAAAAATTGAAACTTTTCAATTTGAAAGAGTGCTCTATTATTTAAATGTATACCTATCATTTCAAGTCATCAATTTCTTAACAAATTGTGATCGCGTAGCGGTGTAAAGTATGTTAAACTGGGATTTACAGTCTTCCGCTGAGGGATTAGCAGTCATAAAGAAAAATATTGTGTGCTTGAAATGAAAGGTTTTGAAAAATTGAATAAAAGCAGTAATGAGTCCTGTGATAAATAAGGAACTCTGAGATACAAAGTCTTGGCGCGTAATGTCGAAGCTATCACAAAAGCAATGTGATCGGGTCCTACTTTCTCTCGTGCACGCACGCATATCACGCAGGATTTAAGAGAGCGCGCGAGATGCGCCTACATATATATATTTATGTGCGTAACGGGCCAGATGTGTATAAAATATACACACGAATATAAAATACATACACAAGTATGACATGTATGACCGGACAAGTATTAATGTGTATACTGTATACGTGTAGACACATTGACTGTAAATCCGTGGTAGAGCAAATCCGGGAGAACAGGCGCGACGAGGTAATTAGATTCATAGCACGGTTAAGGGGTTGGGGAAGGTTTATGCGGATACCCAATATTATCGCCTCGAGGATTTATCGGTCAAGCGTGAGTATCTCACCTACGCCGAGTAACATGCTTTCCGGCACCCAGGTAGCGATACTCGATTTATCCGTGTGTTTACCCGCCGCTGACCCGCCGTGTACCTGCAGTAATTGCACCCGTAACTAACTCGTCCTCAAGAATATATGTATGTATATCCTCGTTCCGTTATCCGAGGTTCGAGCTCAATCGCTTCGAGCACCACAAGTCTAGGATCTAGGCTTCACGGGCCTTCAGGCGCTATTAAGTAGTTCTCTTCCGAGTGACTGATGGCGCCTGATTTATTGGAGATAGAACTTTGGAAGACGATCAAGAAGAACGAGCAGTAGTTTTCGAAAGTGAGACGCGACCAGATACGATGTTTCGTTTATATTATGCAGCCAGAGTGTCCTCCTTTGCCTGAATCCCTCACTATGCTGACGCGATGATACCAAGGATCTTGTTAAGACGCACGGAAGTGAAATTTTTTTAAGAGTTAACTCTTACACTCAATTTTTTACGTGTTGTAACTTCTTATTAGAAAGGAATTCAAAAATTAAATTACTCGTGCATTCCTTAAAATCAATTAAAATTTCTTGAAATCCTTTTAAATTTCTTAAAATCACTTGAAAGCTCTTAAAAATCTTTAAATTCTTTGAAGGTCTTTTAAAATCCTTTAAAATTCTTTAACCCTTTAAGGACCAATATTACAGCTGAGCAACATTCACTATTTTCGATTTTCTTGATTTTCTTGCAACAAGCTTAGAATTCCGCAAAATAAATACGTGGATTTGATCAAAATACTGAATAGAAACCGAGAAAATTAAAAAAAAAATGTTTAAAAGTTTTTATTGCAAAAATCGATCAGAAAATGGTCATACATTATTCCTGAATTTTTTCATAATTTTTATTTAACGGGTTCTAGGCTTGGTCCTTAAAGGGTTAATATCATTTAAAATCTCTTGAAATACTTAACAAAATTTTTTAATTACTTAAAAATCTTTACTCATCCGAATTATTTTGAAAATCTTTTAAAATTCTTTAAAATCATTAGGTCTATTGAAATCCCCTTGAATTCTTTAAAATCTTGAAACTCCCGTGAATTATTTTTAAATTCTTTAAAAACTCCTTTAAACCACTAGAAATCTTTTGAAATCGCTTTTAGACTCCTTAAAATCAATTGGAAGCTCTGATTTCGATTTTAAAATACAGGCGGCGAATAGAATTTCTGCACGGGTACCCACAACAATAAAATTCATCCGCAGACGATAATTTTCCAGGCTCTTGAAAACAGAAATTTGTAGTGACTCGATGGGGTAATAATTTTAGTATGTCATTCTCTAAGATTTATAAATAGAATAGTAACGTATAGTGATCACAATTTAAATAACCATATAAATTGCTAAGTTGATAAAGAAAACTGAAATAAATCGCGATTTGTCACGAGTCCACATTTTTCACAATATTACTTCAAGACCTGCATAATAAAACTACATCTGAGAGAAATATGGATGGTGTCATTGTCTCGTAACAGCTGGAAGGCACATATATGAAGATTTGCTAATGAAAAGATGCTGAGGAGGCATTGTTATAATCGCACAAAATTTCTTTCTGCTTATACTTTGCACAAACTTACATTAGCAGACGTTGACGGATAACTTATATAATCGTGACTACTGCAGACGTTTATGCTGTCTCCGACTTGGATCGCTATGTTGTTGAGGATTTATATACCTATCACGAGTCTTTCATATAGTTATGAAGGTCTCACAGAAGTCACGTATTCTTCGACCTGAACAATCCTTTGAATTTCCTACTGGATGTTACGAGGTGCTTAACAATGACAACCTGATCGTGGTGAACTATGCTCCACACTGAGAGCTTTTGACAAAAGCAAAAAAATTTAAATTGGTTCATGGAATCTGGTTGCAGAGTAATACGTAATACTTCATTTTCAATTTCTTCAAGTTTCATAAATGTGAACATTTTTAAAAATCTGTAAGAATATGAGAAATCCCAATTTACCATTAAAATTGTCAATTCTAATTGATAATAGATTTACAGCAGGCAGCAGAATAAGTGGAAATAAACGTGTTCCCGATTCTATTTTTGTAATGTGCATCGTGCCTAGAATCAAGGTCATTTGAAAGATAAGATTGGCTTGGTTAACTGTTTAACACTTTCAATATACCATTTAATCCAACTTTTTTCTACTTTTGTTCTCATTCACTAGATATTTGGTATGAATATTAAAATATTCAATATTATGTGAAAAGATATCCTGTTTACTAATATTACATAAGTTTACCGAATATTGAGTCTTTAGAGAGTTTATGAGACAGTTAATGTAAATTCAATACGTCGAATAATTTATTTAAAGTTGGGTTACGTATATCTGATAAGTAGTTAACCTGTCTAATGTGTATGGTGTAGTATATTGAGAAGTAAATCTGATAATAATTATGTCAGTTTGCTTGCGACAAAATCAGCTAGTGATTATGTCAGAGCAAGTTATGGGAAGTATTGATAAACATAATATTGAGATGGTCGTTGAATTATTTGAATATCCTGCTCTATTTTATAGATTTTGTACTGAAGTACCGCTGAAATTAGTGACGCACTCAAGTGAGATTTGATAAGGAAACACAAGATCGATATTTTTTATCGCCTATCAAGAAAAAATATTGATCTTGTCTTGAAAGTAGAATTCATGTCAAGAGTCTCGAGATGTCGAGCAAGGTCAAGAAATTCTCGTAAAATTGTGTACGTCTTTTAAAAATTGTAGTAATATAGGTTTTTTGTAATTAAATTTTTGAAAACTGTCCACAATAGAAATTATAAGGGTTATAAATATAGGATCATAAATATAAAGAAATTAAATTATGGTAATTTTAGAATTGTAGGCCCAGGCTAGTTTTCCCTTTTTCTAATCGGGCCCTAATACGGAAAACTAGTCAGGGCCCCAGTCTTAAGCAGTATCTAGTCGAGCCCCCACTAGATATAGAGACTTGCCACATTTTTAACGAATTTCACAAAAATTTAAAATAATTTCAAGATTTTAAATTAATTTCAAGATATATGTAAGTATTTCAAGGGATTTTAAATGACATTGCAAAATTTCTAGGGATTTTAAAAGAATATCAAAAAAGTTAAGGATTTTCAAGAGCATATTGACTGAGATAAACGCAAAAAACCATGATTTTTATGGTTTTCTCATGGTTTCACCATGAAAATCGACCAATCGCCAATTTTCACTATCATATTCGTAATCAGCGCATCAAAATACATAGGTATACGCAGTTTGAAGGAAATCGAAGGTGTTCCGTTTTCGGAACCTTACCCCTTTCGTGAAAGCTGTTTAAAGTTCATAGAAATATATCCGTATTTGTCGACAATATACATATTAGTCCCCCATTTTAAACAGGACTAAATAAGGCAATTTCTATACAGGTGCACTATCTGAAATGTATTGTCACGATGAGTAAATAAATCACACAAATCTTAAAGGATAAAAGAATAAGCGTATAATCTTTAATTCAAATCCCATATTATCCGAGTACAACTAATAACAAATTATCAGAGTGCTAATGCCGGGTTGAAAGTATGAGTGTTATGGCTCTCGATGACAAATGACTTGAAGGACCTACCTGAGAGTCATATTTGTATTTTGCTCTCATGTAGCTTCGTGCTTATCCCTGTTTTGAAAACTAATCGACGATCGCGTGTTTACGGATCGTATCGGTGTTGATCTTGGAGTGGTAAAGGGACAGAGAATAGTATAAGGAAAAAGCAAAAGGGGGAAAAAGAGGAATGGAGAGAGAGAGAGCCGCTTGCGACACACAGGCGCATGAGTTAGGTATAGATATAGATAGACATAGGCAAAGGTAGGTAAAGGTAGATATATCGCCCCCTGACCCGACGAACTACCGTGAGACCAGCTTAGCTCCGACTCAGAGAGCACGCTCTTTACTCTCTTGCTGTTAGCTGTTCTGGCTGTTAGAGCGGATAGTCTTGGCTCTACTCTAACTGCCTATTGCCCATTGCCTATCTACTTTGTCTATGCAGACTCTAGAACTGTAGAGGTATACATTGGCTGACTCTCGGCGAGAGCGAGTGTAAGAAATACCCAGTCATAAATAAAGAAATATCCGCGGAGAAGGGAATAAAGGATGTGTCGTGGGTGCAGCGCGGTGCGCGCCAAGTCATATCGGCATCGCAACTCCATGGAGGCGAAAGTATGTATAACCGCGTGCCGTAAATCTCGCCAAGTAACGGACTCTTTCGCTCATCCCACAAAAAAGTTCCAAAAATATTGCATTGTAGTCTTGAATCTGAGAAATGACTTTGATTTTTACTAGGTGAGCTTTTTGTTTAGTTTAAGACATCAGAATCGTAAAATAAGCTTCCCAATCTTGGATCTGCATAGATTACTTTGGTGTGAAGACATCGGATTATCGATTCCCAATAACATTTACGTAATATGTAATCTTCAACAATTTTCATAAATTGATTGAATTCTCACATGTCACAAAATTTAATTACTTTCACGTCAAGTTGTGAATAGAAGTAAATAAATGTATAGATATAAATATGTAAATATTGTATAGATTGCAGAATAGTTTATGTTGATATCTTTCCAGGAAGATTTTAATCAGTTTATCTTAGAGAAGTTGTATTTCATTTTGATATTGAATGTCCTTGGATATTTTCTTTCCATTGAATCAAATTTCAAAAAATCTAATCACTCCGATTTGCTGCTTATGTAAATGTCAAAGTTGAAAGTGCCTTTTTAAATAAATACCCACATCGAGTCGCGATTATCTCAACATGTGAGGAACAGTATTAGTACAGATAATTGAAACGTCGGTTAATGTACGGTTAACTACGAAAACAATTTATGTGTAAAAGGTGCATTCAACCTATTAGTTCCCAAGCATGGAAAACGTGCCGCCACAATGTTACAGTAAACACCACTTACTTAGTTATGATATACTTAAAAACGTAAAATTGTAGAAATAAATTATTCTCCTAAAAAAATACTCCACGGGTACATAATAAAAGTTGCTCGCGCAGTAAATTAGTTCAAGGTGATGATTCTTAATTTTTCAGTAGTTATCACCGGCTTTAGTCAGACTAATGCAGCAATCAGGCTACATGCAGTTGATGCGTTTAATTTATGTTGGAAAAAGACGTCATGCTTGAAAAATTCTAATCGATTTCGTAATATTAATTTTACAAGAAGAGTGTAGAACAAAATATTATAGTTTATATAAATAGATGAGTCACTTTTCAGAGAGAAGATTAGTCTGAATTCTTCTAAATCAAGTCTTATAAGTATAATGTGACGAAGGAAATATTATTCATTTAAAAATCTTGTAATATTTATTGAAGGTGACTGACTAGATTCTACTCTTGAATAATAATCGAAAGATGATAAATATTTCTCTGTAATAAAGTACGCACTCTGACAATTCATAGGCCTTCCTCACGTTGATAATAATAATAATTGACAAGTTAGTCATCTTTTTCAGTTTATTATTATTTTCTTACATTCTTTTGCATCTTTTTCAGGGATAGCACCGTTATTGTCCTTCGTCTGGGCGAAGAGCAAGAAAAGATTTGAAGGAGAACGTCTTTTCGAAAGTAGTCGAGCCGATTAGGACTCGCAGAAAAAGGAAGTTTATAGAGATGCTCACGGGAGAACGTGATCGGCCATCGCAAAAAAGGTGTCTGATATCAAGCTCCACCCACATCCGGATATTCGCATGCGTGCAGAACTTGACATTATTGATCTATCGGTTGCTAAGAGACCTTGAAGAATTTAGATGGGAAGATTCAATGGATAAGGAATTGAAGCGATCGTGTCACCGAGAAAGTAGTTCGGGCATCGAGCTCTCCACTTCATCCATATTTTTTTGCTCTTCACATAAAACCATTTTTCCAGAAAGATTAGAAATAAGGACTTATATTCGAATTTTGTCCTGTACTTTTAGTCCTGGTTAAACAGGTTGTATAATTATAGATTTATAGGCAAACTTCCTCTATACCAATATTTAAATAATTAATCGCTATCAAGTGATTTCTCGTAATTTTGTTAAAATAGCAATTTATGAAATAAATCATGACTTTGGTAGTGAAGAACGAGGCATTTTAAAATTTATTAATGGTTCTTTCCATAAATTTGGGATTAAGGTTACATGTATCGAACTCTGAATGCATCTCCTGACAAGTTATGCAAGTGATCATTTGGCGGACAGATTGTGGCGTGACCGGTTTAATTGCAATCGACCCATGTATAAGGAACTTGGCAAAATATTAAAATAGAATTGATTCGGAAGAAAGACGCAGAAATACGGTCTTTCAATCCAAAAATTCATGCAAACGACCACACGTGCGGGAGGCTAATAGGCTGAATGAGTTGGCCGTTTCAAATGAAGCAACTGAAATGGGATCAAAAAATGGCCTCTAAGCATGGTTACTGAAAGCTATGTTTCAATAAAAAATAATCTGTTGTGTTAATAGGACACCGATTAACTTTTGTCAGCGTTTCGTTAACCTCTCTGTGGAAATATTAAAAACGTAAACATTGCATTTTATTGCACCAATGATTTTGATTTGTGACTTTTTAAAAATCGAATAAAGAAGCCTCTAACAGGAAAAGTTGACGTTTCTCTAGTTAGAGAAATAATTACTTGAAGTTATGGCGTAAAGAAACACGTGTCGTATTTTTATTTAGGTGTAAGAGCGTCTTCCATTCATTTTATCAGATGGCATCTTTCATTTTATCGCTTTACGGTGGTGTACGCTGTTTACCGGTCTCTCGTCCTCTCACTCTCGCTGGTTCTTATCTCTTTTATTTCTTCGTCTCATGCACGACTCTCACTCTCTATGGGGATTCTTGCACGAACGACAACAGTAAACTCGTTAGGAGAGGAAAAAGGTTCGAATCCGTTAAAGTTGACGAAAGAAAGGAAGATGAAAAAGAGAGAGTGGTTCATACCCAAATTAGAGCCCAGGTAATAATCTATGATAAATAAGAAACCAAATATACCTGTCTTAACTTTATTTCTGCACGATAATCGACAAAGTCAATCTAAAATCCTACAATCCTAAAATCCTCTCTATCTTTGATAGAAAAGGAGAAGAGTTAAAGATTTCTATCCGTTTCTACATCTTTCAACTTTCAGCAGGGTAGTTAATTACCTCTATAATTGTAAAAATAGTATTTCACGCTAGAAGGCAAGCTCGATTTTGAGCCTAAAAATCGGATATGAATCGGAATTTGATTTTTTTGCTCCGACTATGGTGAAATTTTGTCACGACCTTTGTCGTGCGGCAGTACCATAATGCTCTTTGAGATCGCGAAATACAGTTTATCGGAAGAAGGGAAACTAACATGCAGGCAAGTAGCCGAGAAGAGACTGGTCCCAATTAGCCGTAAAAGAGAAGCCTCCATACGAGCGGCTTGACTTCTCGAGGGAAAGGATCCTTTAGGTATGTAACTACCTTCATACCTATATGCCGGGGTCATCGGTCTTCGCGACGCGCCTCTAACTACTTCTAACTAACTATCAATAGTCACAGCTACGGATATCTAAATAGCAAATGAATCTTTCTCGTGGAAATGTTTATATGGATTAAGGCGCCATAAACACCTAATCCATTATTTATTCCCTTAATTCTCATATTCATCAGAAAATTGTGATATATTTATAGGTCTTATGGCCGAGTTTAAAATTCTCTAGCAGGAAGAGTTGAGAATAGTGAGGATCGATTTTTGATTGGTGGATCCAACCGGAAGATGGAAGTCGTCATGTAGCGCGCGATTTTCAAATAAAAAACTTGTAAAACTTTATTTTTGATTAAATATACAATATAAAACCAAACTATGAATAGCAATTATGTTATTTCAGAACATTCATTATATGCGTGCACTGTTAAGATTTTGTAACGACTTACGTATTCTGGTTGGATCTAAGGCGAGTGCATAATATAACTTTAAATCTTTTAAAACTACACGAAATCTTTTGAAATCTCCTAAAATTGTACGAAGCCTTTTAAAAATATAAAAAAACCGTTAAAATCCTTTTCAGTTCCACGAAAAACTTTACAATCACTTAAAATTTATGAAAATCTCTAAGATTCAAAAAAACCTCTTGAAATCTCTTAAACTTTCACAACCTTCGAAATCTCTTTAAATTTTAAATTCCTTAAAATCCGTCAAAATCTCTTAAAATTATTAGAAACCTATTGAATTTTTTTTTTAAATTCCATGAAGAATATTAAAATCCCGTAAAATCACTTAAAAATGTCTACATTTTTTAAAATTCTTACCAGCCTCTTAAAATCATTTAAAATTCCACGAGGAACTTTATAATACCTCAAATCATTTGAATTCCCTAAACTTTCTCAAAAATTTCTTTACATTTCATGTAATCCTTTAAAATTCCACAAAATTTTTTAAAAATCTCTTGACATCTTTTCAAATTCCAAAATGCCTTCAAATTCCACAAATGTTTACATCGCTGATTTACAATTTCTTTGTCATTTAACAGTTTCATTTTATATAATTTAATTAAAAGTCTCTTCTATCTTACGATTCTGTTACTTTGAGAGTCTAGAAAGCTAATAAAAATGCAAAATCTCGAGAGATCTTTCTGCGACATGTGTATACAGCACTAAAAGAAATATATAGTATAACTAATATAACTCTTTTAAGAAATCTCTTTATATAGATTGTCAGGGTAAAGAGATCTTGAGTCCAGGTTCGAGGGCTTTTGAACGTAATGTATCACCTATACAGAAGAATGGTTTACTATAAACCTCTCGGATCTACAAGAGACTTATGTAAACATTGTGTGTTTTTCTTTAAACACATTAATGCTTTATTACTCTTCACAGTAGCGTAACAATGCCTTTTTGATTTAAAAAATTGTTTCTCTAAAAAAAAAAAAAAAACACAATTTATTGAAATAAAGTAAAAATTCAGTTAGAATCTTTGCTAATCTTTACTATTATATAAAGTATCAACAATCTCTTAATGATCAAATAATGATTGAAGACTCAGATATATTCCGTACACTACACCAATGGATTCACGAATCTATTCATTATTTTTAGCGTTGATGGTAAAATTTTAAGTGTTTGTAACTTTATGACGAAGTTCCTAGTTTGAATAACTATAAACGGCGTGAAACTGATCATTAAATTGTATACATGGTATCATATATACTTGCATTGCCCATTTGTTTTACAGAACCTTACATAAGAGCAATAATCATTCGGATCTCAAATACCGGTTTTAGACTCTTCAAAATGTTTCATGTTTTTCTTAGGACTAGATTCAACTGTGTTATTGTATACATACTTTATATTCTTTTTATGACTCCAGAACAAGTATTGCATTTTGGATATTCGAGAATCACGATAGATATTTTTGAAGAAACAAAAAAGGAATATAAACAGGAACCAGGTGGTAACGTTGATCGATAAAAGGATGAATGGGTTTACTAATAATAGTACTAGGAGAAATTATATTGCGGTGATCCTGCGGTTTTGAAGAATAGTGGGTGCCGCGATATGTAAGAAGATTGTTGGGTGGTGGGTGGAACTCTTAGTCGGTTGGTAGGTAGACATAATCGTACAAGTATCCTAATCCTTCTTCGCTTTCTACAAAGCCCCGGGGCACATAGCCTTCTCCTGCCAAGATTCGATTTGGTCATTCCCATCTTCGGAACCTGCATACTCGATTACTCGCAAACATCTCGAAATGCAAGAACGAAAATGTAATTCGTATTTCGAAAAATCGTCATTGGTCGTTTTCTATTTTTTTACTTCTTACTCTGTCAGTTTGGACCGGTTGACTCTTATACGGATTGAAAGTATTCAACTTTTTTCTCGTCTCGTCGAATCAGTTATACTTTCGGTACCCTCACACACAAGACTATTGACGGCTTTGCCTTAACCCACTTATTAAAAAGACAGCAAAATGCATCAAATAAATTAATTAAAAAGGTATGCAGTGTTTTAGTGCTAAAATAGACTCTCGAGTTTATATAACATTACATTTAACTGGAGTATCTAAAAGAAGAATTCCATTTCAAGTGAAAATGTCATGTCAACAACCTGGACATGTAAGAATTTAATATTTATTTGGGCTTCTATTTATACTCAACTATCTTTACATTATTTTCGATGTCAAAACGATTGCTGTCAAAATAATAAATAATTTATATTAAGACAGAGAATATAAATTTTACGAAATTTATGGAAATTTTAGAAATATTAAAGGATTTCACCGCATTTCAAGGAATTGTATGAAATTTATTCTGATTTTCAGAAATTTTAAGGGATTTTATCAGTTATTGCGGTTTTAAAATTTATAAAGAAATTTAAAGGGATTTGATGAGATTTCATTGGATTTTCAGTAATTTTAAGGGATTTCATACGATTTGATAGAATTTTAAATAATTTTAACGAATTTGACGATATTTTGTGGGATTTTAAGTAATTTTAAGGGATATCAAATAATTTTAAGGACTTTTAAGAGATTGAAGGAATTTTGAGAAATTTAATTGGATTTTGAGGAATTTTAAGAGATTTAATGAGATTTCATGGGATTTTTAGTAATTTTAAGGAATATCAAATGATTTTACGAAATTTAAAAGAATTTTACTAGATTTTATAGGATGTTAAAGGAATTTTGAAGAATTTTATGAAACTTATTAAGATTCCTGAAATTAGACAAGGAATTGCAAGTTTTTATATTTCAAAAATAAAAATTTCTGAATTTTACTGCATACTTTTTAAATCTCCTAAAACATTTTAAAGTCCTTTGATTTGAAATTGTTTTGAAACCTCTGAATCTTTTTATCAAAAGAAGTGCAAAAACGAGTAATTAATCGCGTACAGCACGCGCGGAACATAGGTGTTGGTTCCTTAAAAAAATCAGAGTGGTTGACTATTCGTAATAATAAAATGCGCTCTCTAACGGAATTAACATAATTATAAGAAAACGTCGAGAACATGTTTCCTTATGAAGGAAACATTTTTTTAAATATGTATTAAGCAACAGCACTACGATTTTTGAATTGTCAATTAAATACTTTTCCTGAGAGCTTTAAAAATTCTGAAGCCGACTTCCTTAAAAACCTGCTATCAAAAAGTATAAAAAGCTAATAATTAGCGACATATCTGAAATTGATTTAGAATTGCTAAATTAAACCAAGCAAGTTCTTAATTTGGAATCAGTAACATGATCAATGGAATGAAACGAAACTCGTTGATACGATAATTTCTTGCACTTTCCCAGGAGGAAATTTGCAAATAGCGCTGTTCTGCGCCAGTCAAGTTTACAGTACTGGTGTTAGTACTAAAGATAACTTGGCTGGGAGTTGGCTCAGTACTGGCCAAAACCAGCACATTGGCCTGGTACCGCTTCTAATACCCCGGAATTGTGGCTAAACTGGTTGAGTGAATGCGTAGACCAACCGGAAGTAAGAAGGAAAAAGGAGGAAGGGAAAGGAATGGGGTGAAAAGTAGTAAAATAACCGAGAGTGATAAAAATACACTATAATAAATATAAACAGTGATTATATGATCGCTATTTATGATATATAAGCACGTTGTGGTGATTTTATACAACAGCAGGCAAAAGTTTCCTTTTTCCAGGCCTGCAAGGCGCTATTATCGATGGCAAGATCGCGATCTGTCGCAATCGCATCTGTATTCCAAGTTCATTGAAATCGCCTTCGCTTTTAAAATGAGTCTAAATGCGATTGCTACAGATTATTGCTTTCTGAATGAATCGATACGAAATCTTTGCGAAACAAATAAAAAAATTTTACATGTTCTAATAAAGGAGTCTTTACCGAAAAACACAGGGGACTGTAATAATAGAGTGCCAAATATTTCGAACTTCAGAATTAGAGGTTCACTTAATTTTATGATCTTCAAACTACCTCTCTGGATGTTTTCCTTAATTCAAATTGTGATAATATTTTTTATTGCAAGTTTTATCATGTTTTAAGGAACTATTCAAGTAAGTCGGTTCAAATATTTTCCCCATAAAACAAGGTAAAGTTTGCGGAGTTGGGTATGTATTAGCCATTATTTTCTTAGACCAATGGTTCTGATTGGAGATTAATTAATTAAGGATTTTAATTGTTGTTCACTTTTCTAGTGCTGAGAATTCGTCACCTTCACGTATGTCTCACGGGTGGAAATTTAATAGACGATACTGTCACTTCTTAAACTGACGGCGAGTCAATGGAGCGGAGTAAGCAAAGTCAGAACCGGTTACGGTTCGTGTAATTGCTATGTATAAATTTAGACTGCACTGAGCGAGCAAACCAGCCAGTGAAGTGGCAGTGGTGGCGGTAGCTATGGCTACTTTTAAAACGCAGCTGTACTTTTGCAGGTAGCTAACTGGATTTTGATTCTAAACCCACTCTTCAATGCATTAAATCTGACTTTTTCACACTTACCAATTATTTCTATAAATTTTATTTAATTAAAAATTAATATCCATGAGGATAAGAGTTTCCTCTGCTATTGAAAGAGATCTTTGAATTAATAATGCTTCAAAGTCAATAATGCATTAATAGAAGACTTCTTATTTATTTATATACTTATTTATTTCATTAATCAATGAGAACATTTTCATGACTCGAAGATGATGAACACTTTTTTCTTAGCATGAGGCTAATCGAATCCAATGGGCTGAAGATAATGTTACAGTTAACTCCACCTTCTTCAATCTTTAAAACAGCTTTCAAACTTTCTTTTTTAGAAGACTGATGAAGTATTGAAATTCTTTCTATGCAATGTGTTGTAAAAGAGCTAATTAAAAATTCAAGAAACCTGTTTTATTTGTCACCAGATTCACTGAATTCTAGTTCTCATAATTTATCAGATTTCCACAATGATCATCTCCTAACTCCTCTCACTTTTTGTTATTCATTATTCTCACAAGCCTTTCTTAACTGAAACTAAAATTTGGGACTACAGGGCATTGTATATCATTACTGGCCACCTGAAGTCCAGGTGATCAGAGTAATTGATTGAAGTGAAAGCAAGATCTCCCAGTACCGGCTTGCTTGTGTCCCTGACATAAGTTACAATCTGAGTAATTGCCTGAACATATGAATTTAAG
The DNA here is from genome assembly GCA_032275165.1 of Synergus magnus. NCBI lineage: Eukaryota > Metazoa > Arthropoda > Insecta > Hymenoptera > Cynipidae > Synergus > Synergus magnus. The sequence goes on along the minus strand of JAUESH010000015.1, from coordinate 11,465,329 downwards.
TCTGACAATAGCAGAACTATGCGGGGAGATAAATATTGATGACTCTGGAAGACGGTTTGAACTAGATTATTTGAATTTGGCAGAATGGCGGCAAAAGACTAATTTGCAGATATTCTAGACAGTGGTGTTGACGATAAGCTTGTTAATAGTCCTTATGTACCGTTCAGTCGTGCCAAGGTCGGCCAAGCGCGGTGAGATATCTTTGTTAATCAATCAAAGTAGTGAGTACCGATGTTAGGTACGCATTTCCGCATGTTGCGCCTTTCTGAACAAGAAAATTGCATGGCATGAAAAGGAATACTGTTTTAGATCGATAAAAAAAGTTTTGTTTTTGTTAATGTCAACCTACTACGATATGGGCAAACACAAACGTTTTTTAAAAACTCTTGAAATCTTATAAAATTCCATAACAAATTTAAAATTCCTTAAAATGCGTCAAAATCTCTTTAAATTATTGGAAACCTATTGAAATGCCTTAAAATTCGCTGAAACCTCTTGAAATCCCTAGAAAAATCTTGAAATTCTTAGAAACCCCTTGAAATTCCTTTAAATTCCATAAAATCGTTTAAAAATCATTTAAAAAATTCGTGAAATCCTTTCGCATAAGGTAATTACCAGATGCCCTTAAAATTCGCTGAAATCTCTTAAAATTCCACTAGGATATTTAAAATCCCTTGATATCTCTTAAAACTCCACGAAATCCTTTAAAATTTTTAAAATGTTTATAAATAAAAAAAAATATTTTGAAATTTTGTTGAATTCCACGAAGATCATTAAAATCCTTTAGAATTCCACGAGGTACTTTAAAATATCTTAAAAAGCGTTTGAATTCTCTAAACTTTCTGAAAAATCTTTTTAAATTTCATGAAATCCTTTAAAATTTCACGAAATCTTTTAAAAATCATAAAAACTTTCTTGTAATTCTTTTAAATTCCTAGAAAACTTTTTAAATTCCTTAGAGTGATTGAAAATCTCTTGAAATGTTTAGAAACCTAGAGAGTCTCAAAGAATACCTGAAAATTCTTTATAATCCTTCGAAATTCTTGGAAATATGAAATCTTTTAAATAAACTATGTGGATGAATATAAGAGATCCGAAGATAAACCCGCAGTGATTTTATAAGCATGTACTCTCTAAAATTGAATCAGTGGAAGTTCACTGATTTTCAGTGACTGTATTTCAAGATTTCATTCAGTGAAAATCCACTGAGAATCAGTGAAAAGTCACTGATTTCCAGTAGATTTTTCACTGATTCAAGTTTAGAGAGTAAGAAAAACGGCATGATAATGCATAAATTTTGGAATGTAAATTTGAAATGCTTGGGAATCTTGAATGAGGATTTTCGGGGTCAGGAAGGCATAGTTGTTCCAAATTGTAGTATGGGTGTCGCGTATAGATCGCTCCCATGCATACCAATCAAACGAGAGATTGAATCTCTGCAAGAGTGGACTTGCAGTGAAGGTGCTATTGCCCATTTTCTTTCTTTTCCCTCCCACTGACACTCTCTTTCCCTTTTTTATTTTTCGTCTACTTTTCGAACTGAAGCCGAGCATTCATAGAGAAATTAAGCGTAAGGAGAAATTGATATCAATATTAAATCTGTCCCGAAACTGGTTCTCCAACGATCTTACTATTCTGGTTGATATTATTCTTTTTGATACGAACGAGCTTTTCCCGACTGCCCGGAATGCAGAATGATCTTACGTATATGAGAAACTTGCTATCGCAAAGAAAAATTTTCCGTTTACAAACTTATTGAACTCTCAAATTTTTATTTCAGCATAGAAAAGTATTTTTTGATGAATCATATGTAAATGTTATAATTTTATCTTTAAGCATTATGTAGAGTGCTTGATAAATTAATGAAAATGTATGCAAATTTATTGATAATAGCTTCTTAGGTATGAAATAATTACATATGATACAAATTAAAGGGAATTGATCTAATAAGAAAATTATAGAACTTTGAATAAATAGCTTACAACGATAGACCAATAGACTATTATAGTAAATGAATGAGTCTATAAAATCTGTCCCCTTTTGACCTGCTAAGAAGTGAGATGTTTATTAGAATTGACAGAATGATCATTAGAAATGCCTCAAGTGTGTGACATGACATTAAAAGTATAGAAAGAGGAAGAAGTCGTGCGTTGCAAATGATGTAGCCAATTTTCAAAGCTTTGGTACTTATCGTCTTAAATATGGATAATTTCTTCGTTACTTTTTCTTATTAATAATTTTTTATACCACACTTTTCACTAATGAGAGTTAATTTTATCTATCTAAAAAAAATTTCCGAATATATTGTAAACTAAATAATATTCATTTTGAAGAATACGTTTAATGTACGCAATGAAATAGTGCACAGAAAATTTTGCGGAAAGCAACACCAAGAAGTTAGTGAAATGCCGGAGATACCCGAGCTATCAGCAAAGATATTTATCATACTTTATAATAATCACCTCCATATATTTGCTTTCAGTTGTCATAAAATATGAGAATACTTCTCATAAATAAATGTATTTCTGCATCACGTACTTTCTATTAGGGATGGATAAATAATCATTCTTGGAAAATCCATCTCGCACACAGTAATAAAACAAGAAATATGTATTGAATATTAATTATCATTAATATTGAAAATGCATCTGCATATTTTGGATTATAAATTATAGATTAGAAATCAAAAAAAAATATCTAAAGCGGCCCGCAATCTAAAATCCCTGGTTAATCCAAGTCGACTTTTTGATTTTCCAAATCCAATCATACTCAAATCAAAGCCCAGAAAAATAAATAAATAAGCTATAAAATGTGTGAAGAGACTGTTTGGGGAATTGAGCTGCTTTTTTTCCATATTAGTAAAAATTCTCTAAATCCCAATATTTTTCAAATAGACAAATAAACAAATACTACATTCAAGAATACGATTGTCCAGGAAACTGATAATGACGATGAAGCATATATTTAGTAAAATAATTATTTTACTAAATATACGCCTTTGGACTCTAAACAGCAGTTCAATTTTTCAGAAATAGGCCTCCCCAAGGAATTCTTCTCGACAATAACAATTACTATATATAAACAAACAAATTTCTTGCGAACTTATGTTCGCTGGGGAGATTTGTGAAAATTGAAAAAGAAAAACATAAAAATCGGTTGAAAAGTATGTGCTACAGTTGATTTTGAGCAGTAAATTCTAGATTTCGGATTTTCAGGAGCAGAAATACGTAAGAGGGAGGCTATGGTTTAATAACCAACAAACGTAGAATGCAACGGTCAAGAGAGTGATTTAGTCGATTAGGTCGAGCGCCGCATACCGAAAGACTCTGACCGAGTCTGCAAGCGGATCGGGGATCCCGTGTTTCAAGGCCATCGTGCTCGTAAAGTCCATTTTTTGCTTTTCCCTAGCCTTTCAATGGACTTTCAATGTCCATGCAACCTCCGGTAGTCTTCGGGGTAAAAGTACAAGAATTTTCAATTAAATAAAGAACAACCGATACCCTTCGGGTAGAAAGGGACTGTGAGACTAACTGCTATCGATTACCTTTTTCTGTCGCTAGATTTCTTTGAAGATATATACCAATTTTAAAATTATTCTGTAATAGATTTGACACTTTTCGAATCTTGAATTGAAGAAAACTTTCACATTTGAATTGGGGGATCCATACTATTTGAAAAAAATAGTTATATAAATGTTTGACTTTTATGAACTCGACATGGAAGCCCTCAATTTTCTTAATATGAAAGTTAACACTTCAACTTAGGCTTTGTAAAACAATTAATCCTACTTTAAGTGTCCAATTTTTATCACATATATAAACTTCAGAAATTTTGAATTGAATTATTCGATTGTGCAATCAAATCTGGGAGAATGAGCAATAATTAATTTTTGTGGCATAAGATAGATATAGACATGCAAAAAATTCTGCCAAAAATCCTAAGTATAATGAGGTATTGAAATTTCGCGAAGGTATACGTCAGATTAATATGTAAGTATTACATAAGATTGGTGTTAAGTAATTGCTCAACGTAGAGGTCAATAACTCTTTTAACGCCCGTGCAGAAATTGTCCCATTAAGTCCTATTTAAAATGGGGTTCTGACGAGGCCCTGGTCGGGACTTCCTTGTTTAATAAAAATATTTTTATATAATTAGGCATTTATAGGGCGATATAGTAGTGACGTCTTAATCTTATGTTGATGTTCCGAACTTAAAATATTGCAATTTAACCAAGATCTTGTTGATAATGAAATGAGGTATTAAAGAGTTTTCCATGGCAAAGCCATACATCTGGTAAAAATAGGGAATTCCAAATATTTTTCACACTTCAGGGTATGTGCTACTTTAGCAATTTAGTTTTCCCAACTTTATGCTCGCAATAATAAATATTTTTTGCTACAACTAGGCCATTTACCTCCGTCCGTGTCTCTACGAAACGGAGGTAAATGACCAAGTTTTATAAAAAAGTATTTATTATTGCGAGCGTAAAGTTGGCATTGTTGATTTTACTTTAAATTTATACTACATCAATTTTTCTTCAAAAGGAACAAATATTTTTGAAAGCACCTTCATTTTTTTGAATTTTTAAAAATCCTTTAGTCTTTTTAAGTCTCCTAAAATTCCTTGAGATCCTTTAATAATTCATGAAATTTTGTGAAATCTCTTGAAAATTCTTATACTCTTTTGAACTTCTTTAAAAATTCCTTGAAATTATTTAAAATCCTTTAAATCTTCTATTTGATCTCTTTTATCTCTTGAAATTTCTTTAAATCATTTAAATATCTTGAAATCCTTTCAAATTGTCTTGAAGTCGTTTTAAATATTCTGAAATATCATGAAATCTCTTTAAATTCGTTAAAATTTCATAAAGTCACTTAAAATACTTTTAAAATCCTTTTAAATTCCTTAAAGTATTTTGAAATCTGTTAAAATCCCGTGCAACGTCGGGTAAATTTCTGCTATAGTTTATTATAAACTTAGATAAAAAAAAAGTTTAGGATTTTTGAAAGCACAAAAGAATATATGATGAAATTGGTAACAAAATGAGTGTGTTTGAAAATTGGGCGAATATTCGACGGAAATTGTAACTTTCTAAATTCGTATAGATAAACATGTTTATTAGTAATGCGAATCTTATTAGAATTTCTTCTCAAGGAGTCAATAGTTTACTTCAAGTTTCAAGCAGTCTAACGACTCGCGGTGCTCTCTAAAGTTCAATAATCTGTTATTTTTCAGTAGTAAATTATCCCCGAGGTAGATACTTATCATAAAGATAGCGTTGCTAAGGTGATGTAACAAGCTTGAACATCATCGGATATATGGGAATATCTGCCGTTGCAACATCGACGAAATGCGCTTAATTATGCGAAATCACTTTTTTTTAATTATCGACTAGCCGCTTCTTATCGAGGACAACTGGTGTTGCTTCCACCTTGTATAAAGTTTCCGTGAGTCAGTCTCCTTAACGGCGTGAATTTCACAGCCCATCCAATAAAATCAACCGAAGGCTTTTGCCAACTTCTGGCAAGAAGCCAAACGCGGAGACCCGGACTGGGCAAAAAGATTCGTCGAATTTTGCGTACAAACATCTCAAAGAGAGCAGTTTCTCCTTTTCAACGAAATAGGCATGCGAATTTCCATTTGACCCCCTTTATATTCACGAAAATGATCATTTCTTCAAATTCAATTTCAATAAACTTTTAAATTCTTATATGATTTCAAATTAGGTGCATCTATATTCACTAATTGCAGAAGTTACGCATCCTCGATAATCATTCTACTGCTTTGGAATTTATGTAAGAGTCTAAATTAGATTCCAAAATGTTTCGCAAATTATTTCCTTCAATTTTTCCGACATAATAATATTTTCAAATAAATAAAACTTTTATGTACTGAAAATAGTGAAAGTTGCACGTCTCCTTAGTGGAAGTATTATATGTTAATCGAATTGACACTCTCACCTCGACGTGTCATAAATGAGTAAAATGTCCATGAAGTTTACATGAGTTTTAGGAATTTCCTTGAAAAGAGAATGAATTTTTGTCAATTTCGAGTCTACGACAATTTAAATGATAGATTTAAAAAAAATGTATTTTCTTTTGTATGTACTTAAATATTGAATCATTCATTTGGTAACCAATTGAATTAATCAAAAACTATGAATAAGCCATATTTTACTGATTCACGGTCTGATCTAGTACTATAAATAAAATAGTAAATATATGGAAATATTGTCGATTAAAATTATAATACCATCAAACCAGTCTTAAGTCTGTATCAAAAGATCTAACACAGACTTAAAAAAATACTTGTGGAAAGGATTTTACTCAACTAATAGTTAAATAATTAATTCAGAAGCAAGAGTGAAAACTTCAGACTACTTCCCATGATACGAAAAAGCGATAAAGAACCTCTACTTTCATTTAATTAAACAACTTCTCTTGTAAACTTGCAGCATTTGCATGCAGATCTTTATACCAGAGGAGCGAAGTTTTCTACATCTTTTTTCTCGATTTACTCTCTCAACTTTTATTTTGTACCCATAAGAATTTCAGGAAGAACTCGATCAAACTAAAGATGGCTTTACAGTTAAAAAAAAAAGAGTAATTTTGGTTGCTCAACTCATGGAAGAAGAGACCTGTATGGCGAGATTGGTGAGTAATGTCCCACCAGCACAGGAGATTTCTACTTAACTTTCGACTGTTTGTTCCCACCTGTTATCAAATTGCTCAGTTGCACACATTATGTATAACGGGGATATAATGGACGATCCTCTTTAACTGCCCGGCGACCGCGCGGCCTTGCTTTCTGTCTCTCTCATTCGCCTCCTCTGCCCTTCAACCCCCAGCGCAACCCTTGTCTTCGGAAAGCGGCATCGAACCATTCCTACCCTTTGTCCCACTTCCTCCCGTTATCACCACCCAGTAAGCTGACCCAGCTGATCGCCCCACCTTACACACCCCGAACCCCCCTGTGACGTCAGATTTGCGTCAGCAGAATTACGTCACTGTTGTGCCGCAGTTCCGTTCATCGATCGCCATACCGTCTTTGCATACCCTCGAATATATGGCTGGTCAGTTTCGTCGACTTCGTCATTAACCTCCTCAACAATGAACGCGTTGTCGATGAAAATAATAACCAGGGCAGGTCTGGAATTTTTAATTGTAAATAATGAATTGAAAAGGATGACCGGATTCAGGTGGTGATTGAAGAAAATTCAGATGGAAATAGGAGGAATATAAATAGGGGCTCGATACATATATAAAAGCGAGATAATGGAAAATCGAAAAATCTGACCTTCAATTGATATCACATTGTCATTAAACTAGCTGTGAATTCGATCTAGGGTGTTTCATTTAACGGTATGCATTTGCTTCCTCATAGAGGAAGTATTAACGATTTTTTTTAAATATTAAAAAATATATTTAATTATTTTTTCTCGAAGCAAAGAATCTTTTTCTATTCTTGCATCAACTTTTTTTTCAATCAATCGCTTTTATCACTCCTTTTTTCTAATTTCCTCTCCTTTTTAATCAATCGCTTAATCAGGGTAAAAATCTTGTACAAAATATTCAATTTATAAAAAAATTTTTATTGCAATTTTATTTTATTAATTTTACTAAACACACACATACGTACATCCGGACAATTGATTAGAACGTTGTATTAGACATTTATCAATTGAAGAAAAAAAAATTTACCTCCAATCCAAGTCAATAAAACTTAAATTGTAAGAGTTCAAATTGAAGTTTAAAATTTTCCTTGACGACAAAAAAAAAAGTAAAAATATTCTTCTCAAAAAGAAAATATTTGAAATATGAATTTCAAAGTAATTTAACAGAATTCAAAAGAATAGAAAATATTTCAAGAGTTCAAGGTAAATTCTCAAGAAATTAAAATTATTTCATTCAAAATAATTCAACTCGATAATGATTTATTATTATTATTATTATTATTTGAGGAAAATTAAAGAGGAATTTAAGAAAATTTTGGGCAATTTCAGAAGAATTCAAAAAGAATTCAAACTAATTCGATACGATAAGATATTTATCATATATATTTATCATAAGATAAATTCGCAGAATTTCAAACGATTTTAATAGATTTCGTTTGCGATTAATAAGATTTCGAGATATTTTAAATGTTTTTAAAGAATTTCAATGGCTTTAAAGGATTTCAAGAGATTTTAAGCTATTTTAAGGAATTTCAAGGGATTTTTAAAGAATTCAAAAGTGTTTCCGGATTTTTATAAGATTTCAAGACATATTTAATGATTTTAAAGAACTTCTCGGTATTTAAAGAGACTTTAAAGGATTTCAAGATATTTTAAGTGATTTTAACCCTTAGTTGGCACACTGGGTTCCAGCTGGGTTCCTGGAAATTATGTGATTCCAGGGAAGTGTGGCAGCTAAGGTTTAAATAACCTGAATCACTTATTAAAGTAACTTCTGAAAATGTTCCCAAAAAATTGTCAAATGAAAATATTCATTACCCTTAGCTTTTTTGTAATAACAATTTTCTTTTTCAATTTTTCAATTTTTTTTCAATCTGACCCCGTGTGGCAACTAAGGGTTAATAATTTCAAGGATTTTTTAAACAATTCAAAAACATTTCCAGACATTTTTCACTAATTTTAAAGAATGTCAAGCGATTCAAAGTCATTTAAAAAGATTTTTATAAGATTTCAAGCCTTCTTTAATGATTTTATAGGATTTGAAGGGTTTCACCATAGGTATATGTTATATTATATTGTAAGGATTTAACACTAAAATAAAGTTTCGTTCTCTTTAAGAAACGTGATCTTTTTCGAGGGTGAAGGTCATCGATTTTAATTAAGATGCCTACTCAACAATGGGTGTCTTCGACTGACCGGCCTTCGGTGTATCACGGAACGTTTTCTGCTTCCCCATTGGCCCTGAGAAATGCTGCACGAATCGTTAGCCTTCTAACCTACATTTTGACTTGAGGTAAAATTTCCTCCTTTCCTTCTTTTGGGAGATAGGAAAAACTATGGAAATTGGCAATAGAAAAATCGGCAAAGTATAGTCCAATATCTTGTAAAGGATGCCCTGTACTATTAGTCAATCAATAATTAGCTTCTTTATTCTACATTGAGTAAATGGAGAAATATTCTGCACAGAGGTTTATTTTACTATAATTTTATTTAAAATTTCTCATGATCGATCAAATAAAAGATGTGTTCATAATAACATTATAAAGTAGAAAACTATAAATTATTAAATTTAAGATTTGAATTTAAGAATTAACCAAATTAATTTATTATCCTCCAATAAAGTAAGCGGATTTCTTCTTTATTCTGAAAGATATTATGAAGCTGATGAAATGCGAATATTTCGATGCGGCAAAATTCAGAAATCGAATTAATGTCAGAATTTCATTAAGAAAACCAAAATCCGACTTGAAGGAGCAACATAAATTCAGGAAAAAATATACATATCGTAAAATCTCGATATTTTAAGCTGTATATGCTCCGAGGTATGTTTTTTTATCGTTGACTGCAAAGTACTTCCTCAACATTAATTTACCAATTTATGATATACAGACATTTGAAACGTGTTAAAAATCTTGTATGTAATTTTAAAATACATCTGTATATTCACTCTTAAGAAAAGTATGCTTCACTCTGCAGACCAATTACATGAATAAAGAAACATTTTTAGCCTGGAATTAAAACTTCCATAAAATTAAAAGTTCATAAATATTTAATAAGGTCTCTTGGACGTCATTTGCCACCCCTTTCTCTGTGAAGTATGTGTAATAGGGTGGCTAAAAAAATTAAGTTTTTTTGTCTGGATATTAAGCCTAAATATCTAGATATTTCCGATGAATATATATTTGTAATTCAATTTTTTGACTATCTAGATATTAAGTTTGAATAAGATATAAGTTTGAATATAATATTGAATTCCCTTTGTGTGACAATAGGTGGAATACATTTAATAACAATAACTCGTTGAAAGAATACTGTTATTGTTCAGAACACGTGCAGACGGTTAGGAGACACGTAATAGAGAAGGAGGGAGAAAGCGTGCCGTTAAATTCACATGGTTATGGTAACGACTACGTCGCCGTCGACGAGTTCCCGGCGACCGAAATAGCGTCGTCGTCCTTGGCAAGTATGACGTCGAGCGTCGGTCGATTCCTTGCGGGGGCGACGGTGACGTCAGCTGACGCCACTGTCGGTCGTTGGTTCATCCCCTTTTCACATCCCACAACGTTTCTTTTCAGCAAACTACAGTTGATGCCCGACCGGTGTTTCCACAGTTTCCATAGGTTAATAAGCAACGCGATTCCCATAAACGCTTTTAAATTTAAAAAAAAATGCAAGTGTATACTAAGTGGCGACAATTTCTGCTGAATCATCTATGCGGAAGATGTTGTCAAACATATCTGTTATTCAATAATAGAAAATCAGGGACATCTACATGAATGATTTATCTATTCTGGCTGGTATTTAAAGTTTATTGCACCGCAATCAAATTTGGTTCTCAATTAGAGCCTGGTATTTAAAGTTTTTTTTATTATATTCATGCATCGTCTGATGACGCAATTACAATAAAATAGAACGATTAAAAGATAACTTAATATTTCAATCTACTCTCTGATTTGATACTCTTTAAACCTGAATTAGTGAAAAATCGGTCACTAATTTACTTTCGTGGCAAATTCTACTAATTGTCAGTCGTTCTGACTAAAACTTTAGTGAAAAGTTAATACTAAATGAAATAGTGAAATGCAACTAATAATTTTCTAAACTAATAATAAATTTTCATTAAAGTAAATTAGTGATTGACTTTCCATTAATTCATATTTAGAGAGTACAGATCTTTTAAATCATTCTAAATGTTTTGAAATAGAAATTCTTTCAAATCTCTTGCATTATCATGAAATCTCTTCAAGTTCACTAGAATTTCTTAGTCACTTAATATCTGTGGAAATCTCTTGAAAATCCATAAACTTTCTTGAAATCCCGTGAAATTTATTAAAATCTTTCGAAATTCTTTAAAGTTCCTTAAAATGAAATGAAATTCCTTAAAATATCTTGAAATTCCCTAAAGACCCTTGAAATATCTTCAAATCCCGGGCAACGCCGGATAAATTTCTGTTAGTAAATAAATAAAAATAAAATTATTTTGGGAACTTTTTTTGATATTTTTAATCCAACAAATGTAACAAAAAAAAAAAAAACATCGCCAAACTGGACGTCTGAAAATTCAATCCAATCAAGTCGTCGTGGCTCCCACAAAGGGGTGGCTAACGTGGTTGCAGTCAGGGGGCCCGGGACCGTGGGGGGCCCGCGGTTCAACAGACACTTTTTTTATAATATGAATCTTTAACCAAATATTAGCACTTTTAAGTGACTCCAGTCTTTACCTTATTTGAACTGAGAAATTTCAGAAATCAATTCACTATTTAAAATTTAAGTTTCCCGCCTTTGCATATCATTAA
>JAUESH010000015.1:11425524-11445650 GCA_032275165.1 Synergus magnus | reverse complement strand
CAAAAAATATTTATTATTGTGAGCGTGAAGTTGCGGAAAATAAATTTACTCTTATGGTAATTACCACATGCCCTTAAGGAAGTTTGCTTTGCTGGGGTGCATTGTCAATTTGTTTTGCGGTCTATCTTGGGCTGGACTGAAGATAACGCAAGATTTGTCAACGATGTTGTGTCGTTTAGAAAATTGCTTGGCTTGTGGTACGTCGTAAAAGGTGCAAAAGTGTGACACGGAACGTGACTTGCTCTCGTCTTTTTGTGTCCTGGCCAAAGCAGTCGGGGACTGCGCGTAACGCGTGAGTGTATATTTAGTCGGCAGGGTTGCAAAGACAATGCAGTACTCAGCATGTAAGAAGCACCATTGGCATGAATTGCAAAAGTCCAGCCGACCATTTCCTTATACCCGTCAGATGCATCTGTTTCCATGAGAAAAGGAACTTCGAAACAAAATTTATTTCAATTCAAATTTCCTTTTAATCACTGAATATTTCCTTTTAGCATTTTAAATGGTTATATCATGTTAAACATGATTCCGATTTTCGTGAATTATAGAAGTGATCAGAATATAGTTTAAAAAATATAATTTGGTTTGCTTAATATGATATCTAATTAAATTTAATTTATATTCACGATTAAAATTCAAATAATGCAAATGCGTTGGTTATCATCAGGGACAAAAAATGGCTCTTTCAGTAATCGAATCGTTAATTCGATAACAGGATATTTAAACTTGCTAAAAATCATATTTTTTCATACGGAGGCAACAGGAATGTTTGTTTTATGGAAAATATTACGCCATCTGACGATAACTAAAGCAGTGACGATTACTGGCACATTTACCTTAGAGTACTGAATGTACTTGTACTTTGTATCGAATTTAGAACGAATGAATACCAGAAGCCCCTATTTAGAAATTTTTCTCTTGGTTCAAATCAACCTGAATAACGAGAGGATGATTTGAAATTCGGCAACGTCTGTGCTCGTGAAAAATCCCGGATGTTAGTCGAAGAACCAGGTAGTGTGCTTAGAGGAACGTAGTGCACGCATGGTCTACGCCAAGTATGTACTTAAGAAAAAAAAGAACCGGCTTCTGTGTACTCGGCCTGATGCCAGAGTAAAATTAGCCTTTTGTAACGAGTCGATTACCTATAGACATGTAATGACGAGTCATCGCTTTCGGGACCACGTGAATGATCCCATGGAATTATTGATTATTTGGTCACGTGATTCCTGTGCTCTGGGTCAAAATATAGGAGATTGAGATCAGTCGACATGTTTCCTTCTGTATTAGATTATAAATGATAAACTATAAATAATACTTTTACATAAATTCGGAAATCTGTGCTATGTTAGAGGTTACATTGTATTCCTTGTTAGAAATAAAGGACAGAGATTTACAAGACTCGAGATGGCTCAGAGAAGTTTGCTGAGTACTTTCTAGTTTGCTTAGCTGGTGTCTATGAAATGTCTAGGTTGTTACGAAATGTAAACACTTTTTACATCAAACATTCTCCAAACTAAATTGTACGCATTTGAAATTCTTGAGCGTTTTTAAAAAGCTGCATGATTATTATATTTATAGAAAGAAGCATTAACTTGGTTGAACTGAATCCTTTATTATTACACTCTTATACTGCAGTTTATTTTTTAATGATTGCTTTTCAAATAAATTTACTACCTAGTAAAATCTACTGCGGCAATTTTACACCAAAAAAAGCAAAAAAGAAGTTGCATGTGCTATTAATAAGACTTTAAGTAAGTGCTTGGCATAAAATATCTCACCAAGAATTACTTCAGAGAAAAGAGAGTCAAGAAGATTGCACTTGATTCGATTGATGATAAAGACGGATTATGAAATATCCTTTATTACCTTTAGAACTAATATTTTAGTCTTTTTATATATGAGTAATATGAAATTAAAACCTAGGCGAAAATGTTTAATCTTCATTTAAGCATCGCATAACTACTGACATTTTTTCTCTTCGTAAATATTTTATTTGCTCTCAAAACCTTATTATATTATCATAGGACAGCTTGATATAAAATTTTAAGATGGATCTGAATAAAGTTAAGGATGAACTTTAAAAAAGTTGATCAAAACGGAAGAAAATTTATAATGATAACTTAAATCAATATATAGAAGTAGAATGTAGGAAAGATTTTTGATTCACGTCCATTGTGCCGCCTACCCTATTGCACCGAATAATCAATACCATATTGATTATCATTTACTCATACAAGAGAATGTGGTTTATATATTTTAAGTCTACATAAGTAACTCGTGATCCATGTATAATACTGAGATTAAGCAGAGGGAGACTAACTCAAATCTAAATAATTGATTTCTTTAAAGTGGATGCAATATTCACGAAGCAACTTTAATGTGCTGCAAGCTACCGTTTCAAGGATTTATGATAATAATTAGAGATGATGATCACCACTAGAGATGATTTTTAGTGAAAAGCATACAGAAAGAAAAAAGGTTTTCTATTCAGTGTCCTAATTTAGGAGAATATAAATAAATCAAAGCTAATACATATTCAAGAAACATTTTGCTCTAAGATTTTAAATTAGAAAAACAATTAAGCGGTCAAGCGTGGAACTCTATAAAAAAAAAAAAACTCCTGTAAATGTTTAAGGTTAATTATCTCTAGAGGCAAAGGATTTAGTATATAACGGGACCTGCCAAATTCCCATAAGAAGCGAATGAAGACGCTAGAGTCGAACAAGTAATGGGAATGCAAGCTGACCCCAAAATCACGAGGCACGAACTTCACCTAACCGGTTGGAGATCTAGCATCTTCAGCTCTCTTCAGCCCAATTTCTCTGGAAATATGATGACGCCTGTCATGTATAAAATTTCATACAAGGATTGGCATAACCACCACCAAAAGCACCATCAAACACCAACACCATCACCCGTACTGCTTGACAGATCACTATCCGCAAAAGCACCATGTTATTCCGGACCTTTGACACTCTGACCAGACTTACACTTGTTCCAGTGGTCGTGGGGTTGGCCCTCGAGGTGCTCAGTCGACTCGAGATCCTGATGGTGATCGTGATTGTTGTTACTATCGGCTGCTAGGGCAGTCGGGTGATGATGGTACGGTTGCACGTGGTGCAAGTTACTATTGTTCCGATCTTGATGATCGTGGTGATTCCTGGCGATGGTCCGGTGCGTCGCTCCTGCGGGCACCGTAGACTCCGTTCCAGTGTCCTCGACGGTACGCATCGCACATCCGGTACCGGTTTACTGTCCGCTCGCGATCATTTTTTATCTGTTAAGACCTTCTCCTTTTGATAACTTAAAGAAAGATCGCCAAAGGAAGATCATCAGCGGAAGATCATCAGTGGGAGATCATCAGCGGAAGATCATCAAAGGCTGGACCTCTCCATGCCAGGGTCCATCACCAATTTTCAGAACTGGATTGGATCCTTCTCCAGTCATAAACAAAGGAGAGCGAAAGTGAAAGAGGAAAATAAAAGGGGCTGCTGACGTAGAGTCTGACGTCACGGAGCTGCTGGGGAATATGGATCTATCCCTTAAAGCTCGAGTCACGTGCTCGGCAACACTGAGTGGCTCGATTCGCGACTACAATTTTTCTGTTAGAGGTTTAAAAGAATTGAAAGGAATGTTGAGAGTTTAACTGATGTG
Source organism: Synergus magnus (assembly GCA_032275165.1). Taxonomy (NCBI): domain Eukaryota; kingdom Metazoa; phylum Arthropoda; class Insecta; order Hymenoptera; family Cynipidae; genus Synergus; species Synergus magnus. The sequence continues at coordinate 11,441,996 of JAUESH010000015.1, read as the reverse complement.
TTAGTTGGTCATTGGGACAACACTGATTTCAGGGCAACTCTGGGGAAGATTACTGGAACACTATTGCAATTCTTGTAACTGATTTTGGTGCAGATTCTAGGAAAACTTGTATGATCCAGGAGGACAACTAAGGTTATTCTTGATACTTTAGCATGACACTTTGACAACACCGAGATCACAGAAAGTGAAACCGACCTGCGTCCGTTGTTGAGCAAGGATCCTTCGGACCGAAGGGATTCTTCTTGGTGGAAAAATCTCCGTTGAGGAGCCCGAGGATCTCAGTCCTCGGCACGCGCATGCAGGCTGTTCCCAGGTGATTATCCTCTCTCACGAACACCTTCTACGCAAAGGTTTTACTCTTCGCCTTTGCGGGCCCAGTCTCACCGAATTTGACCCGATTTTGCATCTGCGGATTCCCGGTACACTTGTGGTCCTGTTGGGGTAACTTAGCACTGACTCAGAGACACTGATCTTCACCGATTAAACTAACGTTTGACCTATTGAATTTGTGTTTGAACAGCAGAATTGGAGTTTAACTGATTGAGAGCGGTTGTACTTGAAAATTTAAAGGCAGACTCTCTCACGAACTGATGATTCGTGACATTTTCGGCACTCGAAACGAGGAAAGCACATTCTCTGTTAGAGGAGATTGAGAGCGAGAGGGTTCAGAGGGCTCGCACGAAAGGCCGGCCTCCGCGTAACTGAGTCTGGATCGCGCTTGGCGCGCCGCTATATTAAAACCGTACTGTGTGTAGAGTGGCGAACGGCGCTTCCATGACGTCGTCGTGACGTCATATACCCGGGACGCACGCGGCAGATCGATGGACGAGGCACGCGCCCCCATTGGCTTGCTGTTTGATGATGCTACAAGATGACGTCATTAAGCTTTAGTGCTAGCAGCCACCAGCCACCCCACCAGCCTGTTTCTAACGGTGGTAGAGGAGCAACCACGGTACCGCGAAGAGGGAGAGTTGCAGGTGGCTTCCTCCGTCCCTCGTGCCTCTGAGACTCCCTCGGATCATTCTATGTATCTGAGAAGAAGGAAGTAGGAGCGAGTAATAGAGCTTCTCACGATTGAGAGGAGGGCGCTCTTCCGGAAGATGAGAATCGATGACTCTCTGCGTGTGGTTATGTCGATGTAACTTCCATTCATGGAGTAGCAACCCCCGGACCCGGCAACCCTGAGTGGCCAACTCCTACGATCTGCGCCCGACCTATACCTTTTCCGAGCTACTGGTCTGGTTGTGAAGTTGACTGAACATCGGCTGTACACGTGTCAGTGCGGAGGTGGTACATGAGCATGGAGAACCATGGCCAGGGTTAAGTTTAACGGTTCAGTAGAGTCCTTCAAATATGAAAAGGGATTTTTTTATGGGTTATTGGATTGGATGTGGTTAGATGTTGATGGAAGATTCTGCCGTACAAGTTAAAAAGATTTTTGTCATTTTTTTTGACGAAAATGAGATTTTCACATCAATCGATTCGCAAAGTAAAACTGAATCTATCTACGCAAACGAGAATTCTGAAAAAGAAATAGAGTTTGGTAAGGGGTTAAGGTGGTCGTCTACGTATACGCCAAAATTTTAAGCCTATTTTTCAGAATGGTTAGCCAAAAAACTACACATGATAATGAAGAATGGTTTTTTTGCCTTTTAATAACACATTCATAGACTACAAAAAAATTGTCAAAAAAATTTTTTTCTCAATAATTGCTGTAAAAATTAAATAAAAAAACTTTTTCAAAAAAGCTCATGTCTAAACTTAGCGACATGTCTGCCGAATAATTTCAGATAAGAAAATCCCCGAAATTCCAAGTAGTTTAGAAGAACTCTTGCCAAAACTTATAAAAAACACGACTTTTGGGAAAACGCGTTTAAACATATATTAGGTTGAGAAAAAAATTTGTATTGACAATTTTTTTGTAGTCTAAGGATGTGTTAATAAAAGGCAAAAAACCATTCTTCATTATCATGTGTAGTTTTTTTGCAAACCATTCTGAAAAATAGGCTTAAAATTTTGGCGCATACGTAGACGACCCCCTTAAACCACTTTAGAATTTTCAAAAAAAATCGATATTTCTTTTTTTTGCTTAAAAGGTGTTTTAGGATCTTAAAAATAATATACCAAAAAATGCAGGGCGGGAATGTAAATTTTTTTACAGAAGGGGAAAAATGTTCATCAACTGGTATGAATGACGTTGAAACATTTATAAAAAATGAATTCCATAATACATACTTTTTCGATACAAAATCGTTTTCATTGATTGTAGATGAAGGAAAAGAGGGATGGGAATTGGGGATGAAAGCGTCTGTCGTCGAGCGGACTGTCTCTACTGACAATGAGTGGAGCGGCGACATCCCATTATGTCAGTAGTTACGGGCGGTTAGTGGGAGCCGGTTTGTGGTTTTAGTTAGATTAAAGAGTTTGCTGTCGATTTCGATTTATGGGATTCAAATGATGCGTTTTATCAATTGAATTATATAGGCTGTCTGGAGGAAAGAAGTGGGATACTAGAATATGGCTCTCTATTTTCTATTTTTATAGAATAGTAGCTATTATCCGTGCGCTTTGCGCGCGATCCTTTTGCTAAAAGCTGGGCGTTATACATTTGTCTCGCGGATTTTTTAAGATATTTTGAAACTGTTTTCGAACTTTTAAAATTTCTTTCGTTTTAAATTTTTTTATTTTAAAGGATTTCAATATATTTTAAGCGATTTCAAAATATTTTAAATGATTTCAAGACATTTCGAACGAATTCAAGAGATTTAAATACATTTTAAGTGATATTTCAAATCTCTTGGAATTTTTAAAAATTAAATAAAATATCTGGTTATCTCTTCAAATTCTTTAAAATTCTTGAACTTGATTTATTTTGTAATTACTTTATTTTTATAAATTTTCGTCTATCATAGGAAAACAGAGACTTAAACGATGGACTTGGCACTTTTGATCTTAATTTTGAAACTCTGTTTAGTGTCTTTCACATTCATTCATTATTTTTTGAAAAAATTCTACTCATATGGTTTATTAAATAAAAGATTTAAATAGCGCGAGATATTATTTTATATATTGAAAGGCTCAAATTCAAACATGTTTTGTTTTGTAAGAGATTAACCGGTTAAATGCTAAACGAGCTTTTCGCAGAATTCTCAAATAACGTCAACAGTCATATTTCTATCTACGCTGCATTTTCAAAAGTTTTCTCCCACGCACTTTTCTAAGTGTTTCATGACGACAAATTTGCAGCGCGCACATGAATGACCTTTTTCAGAATGCATTGCAGTCACACAATATTGAGTTGAATGAAACCAAAAATACATAACGAACCTAAAATTACAACCGCGGCGAAAGTGCACGTCACAAGTACCTAAATAAGTCACGTGAAAAGCCAAGTAGGAACTCAAATACCAAAGTGATTCACTTTCTGACCTAACGCCAGGAATGAACTGCCTATTTCGAATAATTTTCATTCAAAAGTAACTGTGAAATGGAAATTACTTATATAAAGCACATTCCACAATAAGAACAAAATAAGAAGCTTTGGATTCTGTTGATTGTCTAAGGCGACACTAAAATACTATTTCTGTAACTGTTCCTGTAGATTCCAGATTCCAGCATTATTTGTATTCCGGTGTAAGATAAATTTTCCAATCTTATAATGTTTAGGAAATTGTTCAGCACGATTACCAAAACAAGTTTTAAGTTTAAAAAGTTACGAAAGCCGGAAAAGTTCTGAAAATTATTGAAATTCCGTTCTCAAGTTTTGAAAAATGAAAATACCGGTTCCCGCTTAGAAGATGGCGGGTAAAATACTCTTATGTAAGAGACTTGAGCAAGCAAAACGTAAAGCGAATGCAACGACGAGTTTTCGCCGTAGACGTTTGCTGGTGCATATACTTGTGTTCTTTGATGCAAATACTTAGACACCTGACTATTTATAGTTAGAAGATTACTCATGCTAGGCCAAATACTTTATATCAACGTCAGCTTTGGTATCCATCTGTCGAAAAAAGCATCACTGAGTTCAGAACGCATAATTGTTAATCAATTTAATGATAATTATTCATTAAAAAAATAAGCAGTTTTACCACATCTTTTTCTGAGACTCTTTCCAGATAAATTCTTCACAGATTCTGTACAGATAAAGAAAGCCTCAACTGGGACTTTACCACTCAAAAGAAATTGATCACCTGATGGCTGATGATAGCTTTTTTCCCGAATACAATGCTTTGCGAGTAAGTCATTTTTCCTGTCAGTCATCTTGTTAGTATTATTTTTTATGGACCAGTTCAACAAGAAAATACTTATTGATGATTTACAACTCTCATATAAAAGTCGTACATTGCCCACACACTGTGTTCGAACAATACATCATTAAAACAAATACAATACGGATGCATTAAGAGTGGGGCTTCAGAGGTCGTGTCTTGTCACTTAGCACTTACTACTTTGATGCAAGGGAAATTACGTACACACATACGCGTATAAATAAATGTCTTGCTTAATGCAATAAATATAAATATGCAAATGAAGATTTTCTAGTCCTAAAATATTTTAATGAGGTTTAATTTAATCGAATTGAGGATCAATGAAAGGAAAAATAAACTGGTCATTTAATAATTTAGAAGATCCTTGAAGTGAAAATAAAATAACTGGAATAACTGGATCCTCAGGAAATCTTTTAATTTTTGAAGGCAGCAAACAATTTTGTCTGTTTCCAAAAATTAATTTCGACCTAAAAGCATCCAACAGCTACATTATATAAGAAAGCTCTCTTTACTATTTATTTTCATGAACAAGAGACACTTAGTAGCATTTTCAAGTACACATCATGTTATATGATTCTCGACTTTATTTCACAACCAAGTTTTTGAAGCTCAAAAAGCACAGGTGAAATTTATCTTTAAATTGTAAATCAAGCAGAGTAATAAATTGTTAATACTATACTGCTGGCCGAGGAAGAGTAGGTTAATTTGACAATGAAACTAATCTTAAACATTTAAGTGAGACTAAGTAAGTTATTAGATATGACTTTACATCTATGTTTCCTGCGACAGAATACTGTGTCCGATTTCCATTTGGTTGAAGTTTGACACGTCTAGTCTGAAGATTTTTTTTAGATTTATTGCAATAAAAATATCAAGAAAAATCTAATACATTCTCTGATGAGAATGTAAAAAGTTTCCAAAACCCTAAATTTGTATTTATTTACTAGCAGAAATTTATCCTTCGTTTCCCGGGACTTTAAGTGATTTCATAAGATTTCCAAAATTATAAAAGGATTTTAAAAGATTTATAGTGATTTTAAGGAATTTCAAGGGATAACAAGACTTTAAAGGACATTTAAAAAAATGTCAAGAGATGCTAAGAGATTTTGATTGATTTTGGGGATTTAAAGGGATTTTTAAAAGAGTTGAAAATAGTTATCAAAAGGTTTTTTTCAGAGAATGCACACGATTTCAACATTTTAACTGATTTTTAAAAATTTGAAGAGATTTCAAGAAAGTTTAAGAGAATTTGAAGATTTTCGTAGATAATGATTTTTAAAAGATTTTCTGGAATTATAAGGCATTTTAAAGAGTTTTAAGGGATTTGAAGAGATTTTTAGAATTTTTAAAAGATTTCCTCCCAACTAAATCCTTAAAATCACTTAAAATGGCTTGAAATCTCTTGAAATCCCTTAAAATCACTTAAAATCTCATGAAATTCTTTCAAGTGTCTTGAAATCTGGCGAAACTCATAAAAATGTCTGAAAAATCCTTTTGATAACTCTTTAGAACTGTTTAAAAAATCCATAAAAGTTTCTAAAATCAAATAAAATCTCTTAGAATCCTTTAATAATTTTAAAAACCTTTATAGTCTTTTTATCCCTTAAAATTCCTAAAACTCTTTATAACTCTTTTTAAAAACCCACGAATTTTTCTGAAATCCTTTTTAGTCTTCATACGAAATCCCTTAAAATACTTTTCAAATACCGTGAAATTTCTTAAAATCACTTATGTAACCCTGAGTTATCAAATGCATAAATTGTGTACGGATATTTTTATAACATTTATTAAGTTAATTTGATTAGTATAACCGAAAATAGTAGGATTACAATTAAAGTGCCAATTACTGATGTAAACATTAAATTTAATGTAGGATAAGAGTACTTATTGACTGCACAAAAATACATTCCCCTTTCGAGTATCACGCAAATTGGCAAGAGCCGTAGGCGTCAGGCGTGACTGCACTAAATTGCAATAATCTTCGGACCGTCATTTTAATGAATAATATTTTTTTTTTTTTGAATCACGGATCGTGAATTATGGTTAATGAACGCGTACGCTCTTAACGCTCAGATTAATTATCACGAGTTTCGCGCAATGTACGAGCTTGAATGTACGTAAATCGTCAAACTTGTGTGGTCTTCCATTAATTTTCAACTTTAAATCTCTACAGTATTTCGTATAACCATCTATCAAGAAACTTAATCAATTTTCTATCTTCTAGGTGTTCATATTAATGCATTACAGTTTGTTTATTGCTTCTTCCACGACTACACAAAAAAAATTTGTTATCAAAATTTTCCTTGACTGTCATCGACTTTTAGATAGGACAAAGTTTTCAAAATATTTCATTAACGTTTTTTAAAATCTGAAATACTTTTCAGAGTAGAACTCTAAAGCTCTTTTCGAAATTTTCCTTCACTCTCAGAGTGGTTGACAGTCAAGGAAAGTTTCGAAAACTGTTTTAGAATTCTTTTCTGAAAAGTACTTGAGATTTTAAAAAACGTTAATGAAATATTTTGAAAACTTTGTCCTATCCAAAAGTCGATGACAGTCAAGGAAAGTTTCGATAAATAATTTTTTCCGTGTATGAAATTTCAATGTCGATGACGGATTTTTTTCTATAGATTCAACCGGGTATTCAATCGGAACAAATTACATAAAAATGTATTTTCATTCCGCGTATATTCTTGGTAACTTGCTGAAACCTGTGATTTGACATAATAAAGGAAAAAATCGTGAATTACTCATAAAATGATTTGCATGCACTTGCAAAGGGTGTAAAAGGATAAAAGGAGTATCGTGTATCTTTCTAGAAAATGAGGATTTTCTTTCTGCACGTGTCGATGAGAAGTGGTGATAAGAAAATTCTGCAAGACACCTACCAGACGGTTAAACTTTGTTACTTTCTGCGTGATATCCACTTTATCGACACTACCTGCCTACATAACCAGGGACGTCGGTCGAAACCGGACCCACCGCACGTTAATTCTCTCTAAATTCTCCCCCTCTCTCTCCACCTCACTTCCTCTATCTCTCTCTTTTTCTTGATTTCTCCCTCTTTCTTTATTTCTCTCCACGCCCCTCTTGATCAGAGAACGATGGGCGATTAGCTGCACCGCGTGTGAAAGGGAAAGCGAGCGGTCTACTCCATGGAGGACTGGAGGAGGACGATCGACCCGGCCTGCCTGACTCAAGTCAAATCGACTTGACTCGACTCAGCTCGAATCTACTCTCTCTCCGCATCCACGTAACGTATTCGTTATCCCCATGCACCCACTCGTACGATCGACCTGATCTTTCTCATCCGTTGACTACGGAAATCAACCCAACAAAAGTCTTTTAACTTCCGTCAATAAAAAGTATTGGTACTGCTATAAGTGGAGGTTCCTAACGGTATGCTAATGCCAAGGTCATTGTCGATCTTAAAAGTTTAATCGGAAAGAAATAATTCCACGTGCGGAGGAGACATAGCCAAGGTTGCTACAGGAGCTTGTTTTTCAAATTCAGAAGCTTACCAGCAGAAATTTACAAAATTTCAAGAGATTTTAAGTCACTTCAATGAACTTCAAGGGATTTTCAAAGTATTTTCAGGGATTTTATAAAGGTGGAGATTTTATAGAATTTTAGAAGATTTTAATTGATTTCAAGAATTATTGGGTGAACTTTCGAAAAAGGTACACGTCCGATTTCTTTGAAACTGCGTATACCTATCTATTTTGAGGCGCTGATTACGAATATGATAGTGAAAATTGGCGACTAGTCGATTTTCATGGTGAAACCATGAAAATACCAAAAAAATCATGGTTTTTTGCGTTTAACTCAGCTAATATGCAAAATTTTTAAAAATGTTTCAACCAAAAATTGTAGATCTCATCGAGATACATATTTTTTGTACAAGCATTTTTTTTCTACGAGTGATAATTTCCGAGAAAATCAGTGGTACCCCTTACCATGATTTCCCTTTACCATTTCCCTTTACCATGATTTCCTTTTACCATTTTCCTTTACCATGACTTCCCTTTACCATTTCTTTATACCATGATTTCCTTTTATAATTTCCTTTTACGATTTCCCTTTATTACTTCCCTTTACCATTTCCCTTTACCATGGTTAAAAAAAGTTCACAAAAACTTTCAAAATACCTATAAAAAAATTCGTAGGATAAATTTATGGCGCGCTGCAAAATTTGGTGCCGGCAGGTTCAAGGGTGGCGACGTCTATTTAGAATACACACAGATATAAAATACCCGTTTAAATACATTAATGTCAATAATGACTGGAATAAATTCAGTTTTTTTGATAAATAGAAAAATGAGAACTTCCGATTTTGCTAAACACCTTTCGACAGTTTAAGGCCATATGTTACTTACCCGATTCCTACCTTACCGGTTTTCATTTTTTCAGGCACCTCATTTAAAAGCAAATAGAGAAAATGGATTTTAGCCAGTAGATAAATGTTCCTTATCGGTTTCTTTACGTTTATCTGTTACGAACAATACATTTTAATTATTAGTTTTTTAATGTGATGCCTGAAAACCTGAAATATGGTTACAAGCGCCAAATCACGTGACTTAATCATGGCCTTAATAAAATAGATAATAACGGGTTTTTTTGTCTAATTGTCTACTTTAAGACATGTTCTTTCAAATTTTTGTTTCTAAATATACCATTCGTATATGAAATACAGCCTTTTCAATAATTCAAATATTATAACTCCTTCCTTTTTTCAATAAAAAAATATTAGACTACCCGATGAAGCTTAAAGCTTTATAATCATTTCCTGTTTTAGAACATTAAATTGTCCTGACCGTATGTTTAGAAGTTAATCATAATCTGTGTTAATTTTACAACAGAAAAAAGCAATAAAAAACTTTTATTGAATTGACTTACCGACTGTAGTATATCAGCCATGCATATGCCTATTTCTTGCACACTGCTCTTTGATGATTGATTGGGCCTATTGAAACGAAAAATAAATAATTAAAAAAGACATTTTTTTCTAAGGTCGTAAAAAATACTAAAAATTTAAATTCAAAGTTATCGATTGGGCAAATATAGTAGAATATTTCTTCTTTTTCTAGTGATTCTGTTTTGTTAAAGAATAAAGAAGAAAGAAGAAATTAAGGTACACACTACAAGGAAAGGTTTCTCAATTGTAATTTTACGTAATAAATTCTATATAATAAGCTTCACATAATTTAAATAATTTATATTAATAGAATTGCAGTTTCTCAATAATATATTCCCAGGTACAGAAAATTACACGAATCTTGAATCAGAGTGGAAAGTGTTGATTCTTTCGAACAACGCGCATTGGCACGATTTTTGCAAGATATACGTGACTTCGTAAATTGAAGAAACCAGGGATGAGAGCGTTGGTATTAAGTGAAAATAAAATGCTAGCTACATTTTAGCGCAATGTAAGCTACGTATTTCCGCGTTGTTATGCTAATGCGAAAACGTCGTATGATATCCTTGGGCGTTCCATAGAATGGGTAATGCAAATCAGCTTCTAATCGTCGCGACTTGATTTATAAATTATCCAGTTGGAATCACCCTATTTTTTAGGGGTATAAGCTCTAGATTTACTTCAAAATATTATTTTAATTTCTAAATTCGATAGTTAATCGATTTGAAATCAACCACTTGCACACTTTACTAGGTTGCAGAATCCTTTGTTCGGGACATAAATTGTTTTTTAGAACCTTATTTTCTCCAAAGAATGGATTTGAAATAGATTATAGTTTAGGTACAATTTATGATGATTTAATTAATAATTATTAAAATTTTAATTAATCACCGTCACGATACATGTCACTTCCCTCCGTGCTTTGATTGTGGTCGAACCTTTGATAGGAGATGTCACATCTCGTGTAATTAATTATTAATTACATAATCATAATTAATCATATGCAACTATTGAAATCAATTTCAAAGTGATGTCTTTCTCTTTATTTACTTGGTGATTTATTTCAACAAAGTTCATTTTAGCTTTAGCCAATCTCTGCATGCAACGTCTAACTTAATGATTTTTTTGGAATTTTGGGAAAATCATCTTCCCACCGATCCAGAGTTTGACTACATGACAACATTGACAACCGTCATAGTTAGTAGAACATAAGATATTGGCGAAACTGTCTAAAACAGGGTGTCTACTAAATTTTGCCCACGAAATTCCCGGACAATTCCCGCATTTTTCCCGCTTATAAATATAAGGACACTTACGATAGAATCATCATACAATGCATAGAATTTCAATTTTAAGTAAGAAAAAACTAGCGCAGTCGAGTGGCAAAGAGTGCGTAAAAATACGGGATCTTAAAGTTTCTTTTTAAAGGGTTTGAAAATAATTCAAAAGATTTCAAGACATTTAACAAAAATTGCAAGTGTACATCAAATAAAAATATTTAAATTGATTATTCGAAAAAGTTTTTTCAAACCGGAAATCCACTTTCCGCATTAAAAATAAAATCAAAGAGAATTCCCGGATTTTTTTTTAATTCTCGGACAATTCCTAAATTTCTTTAAATTCCTGCACAGTACACACCCTGTAAAATTAATATGATTTTGGCATATTATATCTGAACAATACGTACATCTGACTTCACATACATTTTTTCTGTATAGGTCAAAGTGGTTTCCATCAAACCTTATTTTTGCTATTCTATTTAATTATCAGTTTTCTGACTCGTCGATATGAAAATTTGATATGTTTGCTTGCATAACCGTTTAACTCATGGGCACCTCTCTTTTGAAACACTGCAACCGACTGTTTGCAAATTGGCTGTAATGCATGTAATAAATAATAATATACCTCTCGCGCTGAAGGGACCGCGAGAATCAAAGAGCTTGAGAAAATTCAAGCGGAGAACTTACGCTCGTGAGTGATGAATTATACTCACTTGGTGTGATTTCTTTAAATAAAATAGAAATACATTTGCAAAATCGTTCATTCCAAATAGGACCCTCCATTAGAAAATTACTCTTCTTCTAGTTCTAAGATACTACTAACACATGCTTCATCATGTTAAGTTTTTCATCAAAAGTAAAGTTTGAAGTATAGAAGATACTATTAAATTTTGTAATTTATATTTATGTGTATAAAAGCCCGTACATAGAATTGTCACCAACGACTTAAATACTACATGTATTTATTTATTCATATAATACTAGGAAGACACTGTTAATATTATAAATATTACAAAAAGTAAAGAAACTCGAAAGCGATGAAAAAATTCGATTTTGAAATCGCTACAGTGAAAGGATTTTAGTGATTAGCTTTTTTGATTTGGCTTCAAGATTTTGAAAAGATAGCTTTGATGTTTGATGGGAACATAAATTATTTATTATTCTATATGTGTCCCTGTATAAGGTAGGCCTATTTAACTCTATTCTCTATTCTCCTGTCTGCGTTCACCAGGTGAATCGCGGGACGATCGCCTCTCGACCGACCTCCGCCAACAGGTAGGCACTTTCTCCCATAGTTTTTCGTTTCGGTGGCTGCAGTACCAATATATACATCTATATATAATATATGGTTCGTGTCGACCTCACATACGACCGAGACGATGGTACTACCAACGAAGAGCAGGAAGGCACGACCTTTCCTGCAGTTCACTTCTACCAACCATATGTACAGACGGTGACATTAATTGCATCACAAATCATCGGTGTCGACGTCATCCTAGTGTATATCGGAAAATCTTTTATTCCGTGCCGAAGACTATTCGAGATTGTTATTGCTTTCCTTTCTTTCCGCATCTCCAGATTCATGGAGTTGGAAAATTAACGGGAATAAAGTTACATGCGCCCTATTTTCTCTAATGATATAAATCTGTTTCTCTTTATAATAAAACAAATCTGTTTTCAAGAAAGTATTCCAAGTTTACAAGAGTGTATTCGAGAAATCGTAGCAAAAATGAGAAGACGAATGAACTATATCGTAAAGTCGAATTTGAAAATCGAGGTTCGTTTGACGCTCGAATCGCGTCGACACTATGAATTTGAAAATGGGTGTAAATCCTAGACATAAATGATATACGTAAGACAAAATTATGGGCGATCTGTAATTTACGGATTCTGAAGAGCCAATCGCTGCAAAGTAAAGAGTTTACGCAACCTAATCGAAGTTCTATAACCGGAATTCGTTCCTCTTGTCTTGCGTGAAGGAACGTTGATTCCGTGTTAGATCTCCATTTCCAACGAAAAAGAGGAAATGTTTAAATTCGTAAAGACACAATAGGTATATAAGTGAACACAAACGGGCGATTTACTTTACCAAAACAAACGACGTAACATACCGTAATTGACGCAATTATTTGATAAAATTGATGCGGAATTGATACCGCAATTAATATAATTGTTTCTTTTTTGACAAGCAATAAGCAATGCCCGGATTTTCCCAGATTTTTTCAATTCTCAGACAATTCCCCGATTTCCTTAAATTCCCACACAGTAGACACCCTGTATAAGTTTTATTTAGTAAAATTATATGTGTTAAAAAGTGTTTAATGACAAGAAAAAGATCTATTTATCATTTAATGCATTCTCCACATAAATTCCAGATTATATTAAACAGGATTTTTTCTACAACAACCTTTACAAATGATAGAGAAGACGAGAGAGCCAAAAAAGTGTCTGTAATTAAGGCCTCTATGCACTTTCACACTAACGTCATAGTAGTAAAAGGCAGCATTAGTAAGACACGTCTCAATTAAGCAATATTTTTAAACTATATTTTATGATTATATTTTTAAAAAATAATGTTTTATAATTTTCAGAAAATTTCTAATTTCTATAAATGCTAATAAGCAAATAAAATTTTCTATAAAAAAGTGAAGAAGCTTTCAGAGGAGGGAAAAAGTGACCACACTAGAACTAAAGGAAACTTGCCAGGGATCCCATCAGAACCTCATCAAAATTTCTACACAGGCTCACAATAAGTAGATTACTACTGATCTTAACCCTTCTGGTATTTTTTACTGCGATACGTAAAGCACTTCATTATAAGACTGATTTTTTTTATTATTTCTGATTTACATGAAAAGTATATTTTTATAGGTAATTAGAAAGGTACTTAAGAGGTGAACATTATTTCTTCCTCAAAAAATTCTTCTCAATACACAAACGCAATATATTGCATGTTAGGTCAAAGAAATACTTATTACTGCCGTTTTTCTCTTACAAAGAAATAGTTGTTAAATTTTTCGTATTTACGACGTGCTCTTTGAATGAGACATTAACTTTTCCATGTCAAATATTCCTTTCTTCTAACTAAGAACGTATTCTTATCATTTCAGCAATCATGTTATCATTAATAGCTTCAATTCTTGCGTGTCTTCCAATAATCAGAATACTTCACTTAATATTTTCTAGGTAAAATGTTAAACCTTCTAAGAAATTATCGAAATAAATAAATAATGAGATAATTTATTTATTATTGTTGGAATTAAGTAATTGATAGTAATAGGAGTAAATATTGGAGATTCATAGTTAGAGACGAATCACCAATGCAAAGAAATCGAAGAAACGGTTGCTGCGACCTCGCTGCCAACGTATACGACGTTTCTTTCACCTGTCACCGCATCCTCGATGTCGGCAGATCCTCGACAGTAACCTAAGCTAATATTCTTGGAACATCGGAACGTTAAAAATTCTGTGACTAAAGGAGAAAGAGAGAGGACGCAAAGCCCCCGGCGATATCGGACCAGAGCCATAGCCATAGAGTCAAAGGACGAATGGAAAACAGACTCGAAACCTGCCCGATTTATACGGACATGGTTAAGTTGGATGAGTATATGTATACAGAGTGTTTCGAAACGATAGTCGACTGAAAATTATAGTCCTGGCCGCATTATTTTTACTACAAAACGAGCAGCCTCTTGGGAACTTAACAGATTCTTACTCAATCATTGGCGAAGGATAACACGCAGTAGGATATGTGATTAACCCTTCATTGGAAAAAATAATGTAGTTATATCGTTGAATGTGGACTAAAGATTGTTGCACCTCTTATTACTGACAAGTATGTAATTTTCGAACTGAAGTGTTGGTAATTTTAAGCAATCTACGAATAAATTGGAGTTAAATACTTTTTAGAATATTCTAGAATTTTTGAACAAAACAATTACAAATAATATTTGAGTAAAATTAGAAGGGGGAAAGGGGTGAAAAGAGAATGACAGAAGTATATAGAGGGTGCGTCGCGAACCCGAGATAAAATTGTTTTGTCGCCTTTGTGGGAGAACGTGGAGCGTCACACCTTTAAGGAACTCGATTATGCTTATTGTATGATAATAATATGATCGTAGGTACTCTAAATGTTTATTCACGTGCTGTGTATCCCATCGTTACTTCATTCGATACGGTGAAGCACGTACGCACATCTATGCTCATTCAGCTAATACACATTACACACGTGTGCTTGAGAACATAATGGAAATTACTATCAGTTAAGAACAATTCAGACATCTTATTGTTGGAAAAATAAAACGTGGTTCACTGTGACATCTGAGTATATTTTTAAAATTATAATCGCAGATTAAATTGCAATCACAAAATTTTTGATTTATTAAAAGGTCACAAACGAAAATGAATTACCATCATTTTTAGAGACTTAAATCATCTTAAGTCATCTTAAACGATGAAGAGTGACTTTATAATCTTTGAACATTGAGGTCGCCATGAAATATGTTTAAAAAGTTCAATGTGTTTGAAATTTCGATAACTGGAATACATTTTATGATGGTCAATAATTATTAAGGGCAGGTAGACATTTGGGATTATTCGTACAGTAATTAAAATACTGTGATGATACTTTGGAAGATAATAGGGAATATGCTATTAGGGCATGTCTGTCAAAAGATTTTAAGTCGCATTAAAGAACTTCAAGGGATTTTAAAATTATTTTAAGGGAATTCATAAAGACTTTAAAGAATTTTAGAAGATTTTAAGTGATTTTAGGGAATATCACGATATTTGAAGGGATTTCAAGAGATTTATATCGATTTTATGAAATTTGAAGGGATAAATAACTTTAAAGGATGTAAAAAAATTTTGGCGGATGTTAAGAGATTTTAAGTGATTTTAGGGAATTTGAAGGGATTTTGAGAAACTTAAAAAGACATTAAAGGATCTAGAAAAATTTCAAGAAATTTGAAGGGATTTCAAGAGATGTCAAGTGTTTTTAAGAAATTTCAAGGAATTCAAAGATATTTCAGGTTATTTTAAAGAATTTTTACTTTATTTTAAGAGAGTTTAAGGATTTTTAAGATTTTAAGTGACATTCTAAGAAACCTTAAGGAATTTTAATGAATTTGAAGAGATATCATGATATTTCAAGAGATTTAAAAGAATTTCAAGGAATTTGTTTTATATTTATATATATATATACATATAGATTATTTCCCAAAATTTCATTTCAATATTGTAATTATTTTTGAAATAATCCAGGGGGGGAATATAATGATTCGCTCAGTCGGTAATTCTTGTCGTCACAATCGATTACATTCCCTGAATTAAATACTAGTAGATGATAAGTGATTATGATTCCACGTTCGAGAATCGACCCTAGTGTTGGATTTGAGCGAGAAATACGAGAAATGATCAGTAAAGAGAGCGATTCTCATTTTTTTTTAAATCTCATCTCATCAAAATAATGAGTTCCTCGAATAATCGATAATTTCGATCAACGAACCCCTCAAGCTTAAGTTAAGGTACACTCGACCTTATTGGATTGAAGACGGATGCTTCCAATGCTTTTCCAAGTTAAAAAGACCGCGAGTCGACATACGGTCTTTCTGAGTTGTATTTGTCATACCTGCTCTCTAAACTTGAATCAGTGAAAAATCAGTGAAATTTCACTGATTCCCAGTCTAATTCCACTTATTCTCAGAGACTCTTTTCTCACGATTTTAGTCAGTGAAAAATCTACTGGAAATCAGTAAAAAGTAACTGAAATTTTCAGTAGTTTAGTGACGATTACTGAAAATTTTAGTGAGTTTTTACTGATTTTCAGTGGATTTTCACTGAATGAAATCTCGAAAAGAGAGTCACTGAAAATCAGTGAACTCCCACTGATTCAATTTTAGGGAGTGGTGTTAGAGGAATCAACTTTTCGAATCGCTTCACGGAGAGAAAAGATATGGTTGGGCCAACCATGAAAATGGAAAAATATGGGACAACCATATCTATAGTTGCTGC
>JAUESH010000015.1:11411627-11423012 GCA_032275165.1 Synergus magnus | reverse complement strand
TTGCAGCAACTATAGATATGGTTGCCCCATATTTATCCATTTTCATGGTTGGCCCAACCATAGCTTTCTCTCCGTGTTGATATGAAAATCTCAATTTCGTCAAAAATGTGACATAAGTGTCTTTTTAACTTGTAGGACAGTAATTCTCCGGCTCTATTAAGTCGTTTTGCATTATTGAACATCAGTGAAAGAAAGCACCTGACTTTTTCCGATTCAATGTCAAGAAAACAGTTCCTATACTACAAGAGGACAATAGCTGTTTTCTCACGATGCGGATTCGCAGTACCAGACCACCTGCATTGACAATCGCGGCACACGCGTAATCTAAGTGCAGCGATAGTTGGTCGCATATAAGCTAAGCGCGTTAGATCCTGTTGCTCGTAGGTAAAACTCGCGATCGAGCATTCGCTCGCGAGTTTCATAGAACAAGAGAGGGATGGATGGTGATTGAGAGAGATGGATAGAGGAATGAGTTGAGGGAAAGAGACAGAGAGGGATGGAGAGAGAGCGAGAGTGGCAAGAGGTGAAGGGCCAGGAGGGGAGTGGGTGAGCCGACCTCTGACCCCAGGGGGCTCGGAGACCTTGCTATGCCGGCATAGTAAAGTACGTAGCATAGCGTAGCGGCATAAACTAGCGTGCCCAGCCGACTCGCCCGCCTTTCACTTCGAAGACGCGAACTAGCGAGCGAGTGAAGTCCGCCATTGGGGAGTGCCTGCCTGCTCGCACTATTATCGTATTATCCTGCCTGAGGACAATTTTATTCCCGCGCTAAACTCGCGACTCTTTCTCTATGCCTCCTCCATATTTTACGAAAAAAGTACCCTAAATGCAACAGAACAATCATACCGGAATGATCCAATGTGTTTCTGTTCATCTCAAACCTTTAATCCTTTGAAATCTCTTAAAAGTACTTAACAGTGCTTAATATCCTATAAAATACTTTGTTTCATCTCTTAAAAATACTTAAAATCCCAAACAATGTCGCGAAATTATATGTTGTCGTAAAATCCCTTGAAATTCCTTAAAATGTCATGAACCCTTGTTAAAAACATTAAAAGTCCCTAAAATTCCATAATATCCCCAAATAATTTTTGTAAAATTACATAGAATTAGTAAAAATTCCGTGAAATCCCTTTAAATTCTTGAAAATCCAAAGAAATCTCACTAAACCACCTAAAATTCTTTAAAATTACTTAACATCCACTAAAGTATTGTAAAATCCTTTAAAATACCATTAAATTTTTCAAATACTTATGAATCCCATAAAATTCCTGGAAATTACATGAAATCCCTTCATATCTCTAAAATCTCAATAAATTTCGAAAAATCCATTTAAATTCCTGAAAATTTGTCAAAATTTAATGTAATCAAATGTTGACTAATGTAATCGAATGTCTTAAAACAAAATTGAAAAATTTTTTATTTGAAGGGCCTAAAATTGTTGAATTTCAAATTGGAATATATAATGTTGTATCTTTTTTGAATTTGAATATTATTAATTGTCTATGAAATGTTTGCCGCGCGCTGTAGCGCGCGTATAATATTTTGTATTTACAATTCTTGTAATCTATTAATTTGATGTAATCCTGCATACTCATTTTTATAAAAATATTTGAAAAAAATATATGTAAGTTTTCTACAAATAATAAATGAAAAAAAAAAATTTTTATTTAAATTGCAGTCGTCAAGGAAAAAGTTAATGTAGAACACCTTGCACATATTAAAATATGACAAGGAAGCTTATGCATTTAAAAAAATGTTCAATCAGTAGACATGAAAAGTGAATGGATTGATGGATACAAATGATGACTTTTCGATTGCTGGTAGCAAGTATATTATGATTCAAGGAAGAAAGAGAAATGAATTATACATTGTATTTCTAATCGAATGAAGATAGTAAGGATAGATAATAACTTTCTCAGATGACTATATATTTTAAATTGTAACTTCATTCTTAAAGAGTGCCGATATTGCATTTTGTATAAACATCACTGAACCCATTGTACGTTATTCAATTAAACCCTGAACCATATATCAAAGAAAAAAGTCTTCTTTACGTGCAAGAATTTATCACCGGAATAAAAATTCGAAAATACTATTGACAGAATCAATCTTAAATCTTAAGGAATTGAAGTTTAGTTTCACAAGAAAAATTGGTTTTCACTTACATGAATTTTGTAAAAATGTTAATGATGAGGAAACGTGAGTTTCCAAAAATAAAAAAATCCTAATGTAAACGATTAATTGCTACCTGTGATGTATGAATGTGATTAATTAAAGTCGTAAATGCCTGAGCGACGTAAAAAGTGAGGATTAATTACTATCTTTTTCACAAGTCGCAATTTCTTTGCTCATCAAGATTTGCATGAAGTAGGATTTAATATGGAACTTTGCGCAAGACACTTCGTAAATTTTCATTGCCTATGATATTGCGAAAGTTGGTTCTATTCGCGTTTTCACATGATTCTCGAATCCTGTCAATCTCATCAACGTGATATTGACAACATCCGCGATTAATTGCTTGTACGTCTGGTATAGGGTGAAAGAGCCGCCAACATATGCGATATTGTCTGCATCAGCTGTGCGAGTACATTGAAATCAGCGTAATGCTCGTTTCGTACGATAAGCATCAATGTTTGAACACTGGGTAATTTATGGCTACTGTAGGTTCGTCGCTTCTCGATACGTATCCAAGAAGGTGCTAACACGGTCCGGATTAATTCTCGCGTACCCAGTCTTACCAACACTTACCAATTAGAAAAAGATAAATTATATGTATTCCTGGGTCAGAATAATACTGCCGAACATGGCATTTACTGATTAAAATCGCTTTCCACACGCGAAACCTTAATTTTTGTTTTCACGCGTTTATTCATTCCTTTATATACAAATCTCACTTTGTAAAGATCAGAGATTTGTACGAGATTTCTGAAGTCGGTCAGCTTGTTAAGAAACTGTCAATGAAGTCACTATGCACGGTTATTTATTTGGGTTGATTCCACGCTTATTCTTCAAGGGATTTGAAAAAGTATCAAAAAGCTTTAAATATTTCAATTAATATCATCAGATTTTAAGGGATTGAATTTATTTTGGATTTAGAAAGTGTTTAAAAGATTGCAAAGGGTTTCTAAGATATTAAAGGTTTATAAAAGAATTCAAGAAGCGATTGGTCTCATTCACACGCAAAACTTGAGAAATCATACGCGAGGATAAAGTGAAACCGGCGAAGGTCTTCAGAAAAATAAAGAAGAACGTAAATACTGTGCAACAAAGAGCAATGAAAAGAATGGTCATAAAAAAAGACATTAGTGTCGTAAATAGAGGTCGATTAAAAGCGCCACAAATGTATATACGTAATTAAAGACAACAATTAACAAAAAACGTCATAATTTTCAAGAGTTAATTATTGATTTGTAACAAACTCGCTAATATTTATGGTAAAAAATAAATTAGGTATTCACAATTAGTAGATTTTATGTCCCATCAAAAAGAACTAATATTATTATTTAAATATGTGATGAGAGTCTAAAAATATTAATTTTATTAATCAAACTTATAATGCTAATTAGTAACTAGAAATTATTAATAAAATACCATCAGTCTCTTGCGTCAGATCTTACATGTTCACAAATATAATTTACATATTTGTAATATTTCATTAAAAATTATTTTACATCATTGAAAGTAATTAGTTATGAAACATTGGGGACAACATCTTTTTGCCGAAAAACCAAAATCCCGAATGTGATGAAATACCGAAAAAATAATTCCCGAAAATTCAAATTCACGTTATGTCGAATTCTCGAAAATAAAAAAAAAAATATTTTTTTCCGAACAATGTTTTAAATTTTCGTATACAACTTGTATTCAAAATTTTTCCAAAATTTTTGTTTAGAATTTCTTTTTAAAACTTTTGTTCAAAATTTTAAATAGAAATTTTGAAATAAAACTTTTAACATTTAAAAAAAAATATTTTTTTTTATCTTCAGGAATTTGAAAATTCGGGTTTTTTTATATTTTCGGAGAAAGAGCTGTTTAAGTATTATGTAAACACTTTTAAAATCATTTTCAACCCCCCTGCCTCCCTCCATGTAAGCAGCAGTAAACATTTCCTTGACCCTCCCCCCCTCGAAATTACATAAGATTTTCTTGACCCCCTTTCATTTTTTTCATTGAAAATATATTTTCTCAAAGTCATAAAAAAACATTATTAATTCAGTTAAATGAAAATATATTTATTTCGGTAATGTCAGCAATATTTTAAATCGTTTTTTTTAATACCGAATATATCATAAATGATATATTTCCAGGCTGTCAAAAGTTCTATATTTTACGAGGAGAAATTTCTCCATTTTCGTCAAATAAACAGTCAATTTCTAATCACCCCTTTTCCAATAATAATATCCAGTAAATCTTTCGTATTTGAATGCAGTGTATACAATGTATACAATCGTTTTGCTGGAGAGAAAATTGCAGGAAAATTACGACTTTTCTCGAAAGACTGTCGTGAATAAGAAGATAAAATCTGTGCATCTGACCACAAATGAATTAAGTGGCGCCACTTACGGAGATACGTTACATGGAAGTGTGTCTGAACGCACGAATGCACTTTAAGTAGTTAATGGAGTAGAAAACCATCGAGCTACACGTGGTATGGCATGGTAGGGCGTGGGAGAAAAGGTTTCTTTGCACATTATTGATAGAGATGTTGCTTTGCAAACTCGGATATGAAAATCATTGGATATCCGCTATTCATAGCTACTAATCTTCCCCACCTTCTAACTACAATTTCCATCTCGGTAGACACCACATCCAAACGCTTTTACCTTTTCCAAAGTGAATTTTTAAATATCATTCACTTTTGAGAAAGTGAGTCTAGTCTTCGTCTTCAATATGCAAAATTGTAGAAAAAACGTGAATCTGACTATTCGCAACACCGATTTTTATAACCGATTATATGCTGCTTCCAGATATGTAAATAACCCTTTAAAATGAGTCGAAACGTTTTTTTCAAAATGCTAAGACACGTGCGTCCTCGTTTTCTCTAAAAAATTCACGTTTTAATGATGACGTATAGTTTATATCATTTGGCCAGTCCGCCTACCTGATTTTAAACGAATTCGGTCTGTAGGATATTATTTGATTTTTAATAATTCGCCTGACTTTTGCTCAGATAGGTGTTAACTGTTAGTCACGAGAGATGAAACGTAGTTCAAAAGGTGCATTTAAGAGTCGTTTGGAAGAAGAACAAAGTAATAAATAGACACTCGTGGGTAACTGATTATTGCTTTGAAGTCGGAGTTGAACCACAATTGTTGTGTTGCAACGAGATGAATGAAAAGCTGTACGAGTTTGTCAGTGATATAGGTCAACGAACCGAGCAAGGTGGAGGAATACAAGTATCTAACGATTTCTAACGATTCCGCTACCTTGGAAACGTAGGATTTTTTCTGCAAAGGTCCTCTCGGACATTACGATAGATTCTTATGGTCGAAAGAACCTCCGAGCCTTTGCCTCTTCCAGAAAGCCCCTCTAATCGCTCATGCGGTAATCTTCTGTGTCCCACTTAACTCGTGGATAGCGTGGGATAGGCCCTTGGGAGATGATAATTACACATCGCGTTACTGCCCGACCTACGGGTATGCCAACATGATATCGTAGGTTACTGTCTTGCATTCTCACCTCCATTTCTTATTAAAGTCTCTTTGTTAGTTCTGGTTTCGCACTCTTATCTTAACTTCAGCAAATATCTCCTCTGTGAAAAATTAAATCCATATATTTTCAGAAACATATATCAGAATATCAGTATAAAGGGTCTCTAGCGATTCTCTAGAATAAAATTCAAGATCTTTATCTAGTCCTAAATTGTCCCCATCCGAATATTATCAAGCCACCCGCTGCACAGTGAGTCAAAAAAAATGTCTGTGGACAAATTGATATTCAGAAGCCGTTTCTCAACCGACGGGAACTTTTTCTTTTAATTAAAGCTAATGAAATTCCGGATAAATCTGTCTTGACAGATTTTTAAAAAAGGTTTTTATTTTTTTTTTTTAATTAACAAAAATGAAAAAAATTTTTTTTAAGAATATCGGTTTTCAAGAAATACTTGGATTTAATGAGAAATAACTAGAATTAATTAAGCAACTATCCACAACAGTTGCCTAATAGCTTAGCAATTGTTTAAAAATGTATTGAATTTTTTATAAACAAATAAGAGAGTGAAAATAGATTCATGTGGATTGGCAGTGATTCGTTAATTGATCCCCATTATTATTGACACTTCATTACGTTGAAAGGCAAAGTTTTTACCTATTGACGAATCACTGTCAATCCAAATGAATCCATTTTCACTCAATTATTTGTTTTATAACAAATTCAATAAATTGTTAAACAATTGCTAAGACAACTTAGCTTAGACAACTTTTTTGGATAGTTGCTTCATTAATTCTAGTTATTTCGGATCGAATCCAAGTATTTCTCTTTAAAAAGAAATTTTATTTTTGTTAATTAATAAAAAATAAATAAAAACCTTTTTTAAAAATCGGCCATGACCGACATATGGGGAATTTTATTAGCTTTAATTTTAAAAAAACGTTCTAATCGGATGAGAAGTGGCTTCTGAATATTCATAATTTGTCCGCAGACATTTTTTTGTTCCTCACCCAAATTAAATCGAAGGGAGGTATCGAATTTTTTGGCATGAATGCGAAATGAACCAAATGAACAAGGGAAAACAGGTATTTTCTAAATCTCTTTCGATAAAAAGTTAATGCCCAGGGCATACTGTTTTCTCCTAAAATCAAATCGAAAAACATTAAAATTTGAAAGCTTTTCAATTAAAAACTATCGAATTATAAGAGCAATGAATTTGAAAATTTAAAAGTTCCACTGGCAGTTACTAAAAATTTCAGTGACCTGTACTGATTTACAATAGATTTTTCACTGATTGAAATCGGGAGAAAAGATTCATTGAGAATCAGTGGAATATGACTGTGAATCAGTGAAAATTTAGTTTTAGAAAATTTAGAGTTTAGAGAGTAAAACATACTAATTATAATTTATTTTAAAACCTATTAGTTGGTTCCTTTTGGCTTTCAATTATTTTTAATTAAATTCTTTTTAAGTTAAAATGCAAATTCAAAAATTTGAAAGCACGTAAATTTCCAAGTCCGCAAAAAATTAAAATAATTTGGTTCTTAAAATTGATATAATTATTGACTGTATATTTATACGCATTAATTAGAAAGAATTTTAATATGTGTTTAATAAACACTTTGGAATCATTAAGTAATAAGTAAGCCTAATCATTTGATCCTTTTTGATTTGACAGCATTAGAATGTATACGATTTCAAAAGAGAAGCTTCGTATGCACGTGTACATCACATTTTAGAAAGTTTTTTGATGCCCATGGCAATTTGAAGAAACGTCAAATTCCATACATCCAAAAACTTTCGCTGTCTCCGTTTCCACTATTTTCGGACATTAATTTCGAACACTAATATGTATAATCATGTACACACTAAAGCCAGAATGAGGCATCAGAACAGAATTTCTTTTTGATTTTAGAGTGTTTGATTTACGGCTGTAATTTTGATGAATTTCTTTCTAATTCAGCTTAACTTACCAGAAATTAGAAGTTTTCTAAAATTATAA
Organism: Synergus magnus; assembly: GCA_032275165.1. Taxonomy (NCBI): domain Eukaryota; kingdom Metazoa; phylum Arthropoda; class Insecta; order Hymenoptera; family Cynipidae; genus Synergus; species Synergus magnus. Next base: position 11,415,358 of record JAUESH010000015.1, on the reverse strand, counting down.
GCAATTGTTCATGACAAAAAGTACAGGTACTTCCAAAAAGCTTTTGCTAAATCATGTTTCATTTAAAAATTTAGTAGACAAGTATAATTAATTAATTTCAGATTGAAATACAAACAAAACAAAAAAAAAAGATGCAGAGGATTCTAAATAATTTCAAATCAAAAGATTTTAAAATATTTTACGGGATTTCAAAAGTATGCAAATAATATAGAATTTTTAATTATTCAAACATAAAAACTTGTTACTCCTTGTCTAACTTGATGAATTTCAATAAGTTTCATAAAATTCCTTAACATCCCTTTAACATCTTATAAAATTGTATAATCCCTTGTATCCCTTAAAATTCCGTAAAATCATTTAATATCCCATAAAATATATAGTAAAATCCGTTACAATAACTGAAAATCACACAAAATATCGTCAAATTCCTTAAAATTATACAAAATCCCATGAAATCTCATTACAATCCCTTTCAATTTCTGAAAATCCCAATAAATTGCTTAAAATCCTTTTAAATTCCTTAAAATTATTCAAAATCCCATGAAATCTCATTAAATCCCTTAATATACCTGAAGAAACAATGAAATTTCTTAAAGTCCCATAAAAATTCCTAAAATTACTTAAAATCTTATGAAATTCCTTTAAATTTCGTAAAATCACTTGATATTCCTTAAAATTACTTAAAATTCCACGAAATATCGTTAAATCCCTTAAAATACCTGAAAATCCAATGAAATCTCGCCAAATCCCTTCAAATTTCTTTAGATTCTATAAAACCGCAATAACTGGTAAAATCTCTTAAAATTTCTGAAAATCACAATAAATTTCATAAAATGCCTTGAAATACCTTGAAATGCTTTAATATTTCTAAAATTTCGTAAAATTCGTATTCTCTGTCTTAATGTACCTAATATTTTTAACAGCAATTGTTTTGACAACGAAAATAGTGTATAGATTCTTTTCAAATTCGGCACATTCACACAATTCGCGCAATTTCCAAAAAACCAATCAGGTTTTCGACAACAATGTCTTCGATATTTTCGAGATGTATGGTAATATCACTTTTTTAAGATAGGAAAGAATATTTTAATAACATCCAAGTGAGTGTATTCTTTCAATTTATGCATTTTTCTGTAGAAAGTTATGTAAAAAAAAGGTCATTTTCATCTCAGATGAATAAAATTCTATGAGGCGAGTAAATAAATCAGAATCAACTGTATCGGAGATTATAATTAAAGATACAGGATGATGAGAAACTTTAAAATCAATCGTGGGTGAACTTAAGCTTCCTCATGTAACAAATCTGATACATGAGCAGGCTAATGTACTATACCGTAAGTGTAATAACGAAGAGAGTCTACAGTGAAGAAGAAATTTCTGTCGTTTCGATCTTACCTCGTTAAATTTACGTAAGCATCACAAGAAATCGCTAAGTTTTATCATATCTGGTCATGTATTAGAAAATTCATCATTAGGAACATGAAGCTAGTAAACCTTGGCACGTGTACATTTGTACGCGTGAAAGTGCGTGTATATATAACGCCTGAAAACAAGCTTGATTTAATTTCTTTAATTTCGATATTTTAATTTCATTACAGCTCGATCGTAAAGACTTTCAGTTTGCCAGCATAAAAGCACTCTAGGAACGTGTAAAACATGTTAATTAATTAATTTAATTACACGGAAAAACTCTATAGTTGTGATAACCACAAAAATACTAAAATATGGTACAAATATTAGTTTGTGATTGCTACAATCACGATTTTGATTAACAGAACCATATGTAGTTGTGGCAACTATCTAATAACAGTTGCCACATAAGTGTGGTTATTGGCTTGTTGCCACATGATAGTTGTTGTTGTGGCAACCACAATCGTGGTTGTGGAAACCACAAATTGTAGTTGTACCATATTTTACTATTTCTGTGGTTGTCACAACCATAGCAGTTTTTCCGTGTAATATCTATAATATTTATTTAATGTTATATTATAGAATGGTATCGAAGAATCCGCTCTTTTATAAAAATTATAATTGACAGATAACTTATTTCGAGAAAAAATAGTGGCATCTTTAATCGTGCGAGCTGTTTTTTCTGTTATTAGCATAAGTCGACTCATCAAGTAAATAACTTAAGGACATTACTTGCAGTGACGTAATTTCAAATCATGTTTTTCAAAACTTTATTAGGCACGACGAGCCGCGCGTGACAACACTGATCGTGTATTACATATTTTCCGTGCATATACGATAAGTTACTACGTTTATATTACGAGTAAGGATGAATGCGCTGTGAAATTTTCCGCGGACCGAATTAAGAGAATTAATGGAAAAAAGATCTTTATAAATTAGTAACCCCCATAAGGAGCGTCACGTTTTCACTGGTAAATGCCCCACATTATTTGAAATATTTTATTACTCAACTATTTAATTTTCTACAAGTATTTAACATTTTAAAAAATAATTAAAAAGTTTGGAATTTGAGGTGGCAAAAAAATTTTAGATTCTGTTACTTTTTCAGATACATGCATACATTAAGAGAATAATTTTTTTCAAAAAACAGGAAAAAATTTAAACCAAGATATACCAGTTCCCTTTAATTACAAATCGGGTGTATTTGAATCCAAACCAGTCTTTGACACCATGTCAATTTTTCATTTATCTGAAAGTTTCTTCATTCTTTAGAAAATTGTATTTACTTATCAGCATTTATAGAAATTAGTAATTGTCTGAAAATTAAAATTATTAAAAATTATTTTTTAAAAATATAAGAAAATGTAGTTTAATGTTAATTTTCGTGAAAAGTTATTTAAAGTTCAAAGGAATATATCCGTGTTTGCCAAAAATATATTAGTTAATTGTCCAATTTATAAATATAGCCATCTTTTATATTTCCATAAAAAACTAAGTGTGCAAAATATTGGGAATTCCCTATTTTTATACGATGTATGGTTTTGACATGGAAAACTCTTCAATACTATAAGTGCCTAATTATATAAAAATATTTTTATTAAAAATGGAAATCCCCACTAGGGCCTCGTCAGAACTTCATTTTAAATAGAGCTAAATGCAGCAATTTGTTTCCAAAAATTCTAAGATGCGTCTCTTAGTATGGACTTCCTAATAATTAAAAAAGAAATTTAACTGACAGTGGAAAATGTCCTTAAACAGAATGTTTGTCTAAAACATTATTTAAAACAAATGATTCAATATCCTGCATATCTAAACTTTGCCTTCAAACTGCATAGATTTTATCATTTTAATTTGAGAGTTCAATTAATCCTTTTTTGTCCAATATTTTTGCGCCTGCAATACTTAGAAGAACATTAAATTCTTCATGCTTCTTGAAAAAAAAGTTAATAACAAAAAATATATAAAGTGGTGAGAAAGGCCTTAAAGACCACGAGAAGAACAATAATGAAGAGAGGTCGTGCTCGACTTAGGTGGTCGGAAAGTGGCTTGCATTAACTCTTATGCGGAACACGAGATGTGATAGAAAAGTAGTAACGCCTAGTTAAAGCCAGACTGAACTGCGTGAGCGAAATTTTCTACACATTTTCGTAATAATTGTGTTAGGTCAGCGATTATCGGATAGGTTAATTAAGGGTTTGCCCCTACTTGTAAATTTTGAAAAATTAGATTTTCTGGTTCTGAAATTTTCTTAAGGGCATGTGATACTTTACCATAAGAGCAATTTATTTTCCGCAACTTTACGCTTGCAATAATAAATATTT
>JAUESH010000015.1:11330282-11367344 GCA_032275165.1 Synergus magnus | reverse complement strand
TTTGTGAAAAATGTAAAGCTAACATTTTGAGGATAGTTTTCAAATTCCTCGTTTTGTACAAAAAGTATTAAAATAAAACGAGGAAATAGAATTTTAAGGCTTGAACTTGATCCAACGCCCTTAAAGAATATCCAAATTAAATTGCATTCAAATTTAAATTGAATTCAATTCAATTCAGGCTTCACTTTCAACTACAAATTATATAATTTGGACTAATTTATTTGGAACTATTGTCCAAAAGCTTGAAGTATAATATTATGGAAGAGGCCTGGAATTGCGAAACAAGACTTCTGTAGCAACCCTAAAATTTCTTTTTTTTTTCTCGAAGGGTGGAGGAAGCAAAAATAAAAATTGACTAAACAGAATAACAGCAGATTTCTAAAGATTACGTAACTTTGAACTTACTTCTTTCGAAAGTTTGATGAATGCCTCTCGTATTTCTTTTTGTGAGGAAGTTTCTGGAATTCGTAATGTCTCATAATGCGTACGTTGTTTGCTTCAAATAAAATTATTTTCATTATTAGTACATACGAATAATAAAATTCGTGTTTCCTTAATACCGTATACAGTGTTTATAAACACCGAATAAAAATTCTGAGGTTTATGTAGAAAAATGTAAATGTTTCAATATTTGGCAGATTTTTGTGTATCTTTTTCCAAGAGTAACACGTTTATTAAAAAATAAATTGCATTAGAGAAATCAGAAATCTATTTAAAGGTAATAGTTTTTCTACGTCTCTTCGTGTAATTATATGACAGATTAATGCGCAATTGACTGACAAATAGTTTGCGATATTTTTAAGTAAAAACACATACCTTTGATTTCCATAGCACCGGGAAAGTGCATAAATGTCAAATTTACATGAACGGAGGATTTGATTCATTTTTTAATGGGTAAAAATGAAACTATTGTAAAATAACCTATATCATTTTGAATTTTATCTAATGATCTGTCGGATCTGTCATAACGAAGTCGCCATTTTTAAATACCAGTTACATATGCTTATTTGGATTGGCTCATAGCGCATGGATTTGCTCCAATTGGCTCCTGGTATTTGTGCGCGAAATTTAAATTCTTTATCAAATGTAATATAAGAGATTAAAAATTGGACAATAGAAAATAGTAAATTGTGGGAAATGTATAGTAATTCGAAGTCATTGTAAGTTTTATAATTAAATATTTATTATGTAAAACCAAATTCAGTCGTATAACAATTCTCATTTATAGTTGTTTCGCAGTATAAAATATATTACAATATGTATATTGGGAACAGCCCTAAATTTAAAGACAGGCCTCAAGCTCAGCTCGATGTCCATGCTTCAATCGTGTACATCACTCAAAATTATATTACATTAATGATTGGCCTTTGCACGCTACGCTGTGACATAAAAAGGACAATTTCATAAATACAAAATTGAAAAAAGTCCTGAATATGTCGTATTAAAAATAATAAAACATGATTCAATGAGAGAGCAAACTTGTATTATACAAGTAATTCTTTGTACAGACATTCATTGTTGGCAAAGGCAGGAATTCTGCGATGAAAATGTGAAATGGGTTATTATTTTATACACAACGACTACAATGGTATTCTTAATATTGCTATTTTCGAAAGACAGAGAAAGTTGTATTTTAATATTTACTTTTGGTGCATACACAAATACTTTGAAAAAGTGAATATTGGCTTTCTTGTAAGTTCAGTATGGTTTCAAACCCTTCAGTTCGTTTAGCTTTTAATTATATACTTTTATATATTTTTTTGACATTTAATACAATTTTCGTCAAGCTATTAGGAAACAAAAATATTTCATCCCGTCATTAGAAAATTAAAACTCTTATGAAATCAACAATCGAAATTTCGAATTTCGATGAAAAATTTAGGGAAAATCTTATAAATACCTATGCATTCTTACATCACTTTTGCACTCGTCCAAGTCACACGAGCTTATAGAAAAATTGCACCTTCTTCAGGAAAAAAGCTAACTTTACAAAACATTTGAAACTACACAAGGTATGGCTGGACATTTTTCCATAAGCTTTACAAAAGTATCAGAGTTGAGATAAAATACGTAATATTGCAACATGACAATCACACATTGTAAAAATTAACTTTCAAGATTTGCAAAATAGAAAATAGTCTCTCCTTACAAAATCTGGACCATTTAAAAACCCTAAACTACTCGATGCATCTCCCTCATAAAAGAAGATTATAGCAAGCAAGTAGCGAATTAAATAATAACTAAAATTATCGCTCGATTTTGTTTTCTCGTAAGGGCACATTTGAATACTTGGGAAAGTCCACATCCTTGATTGGATTTTTCACCTTGAAGCTCGGGAACAATCCCGTCATACTAGTTCTCGTGTTGCGACCTTTCGAGAAACCGTCCCAATGATTTCCATAAACTTCGACTAGATCACCGACTTTCAATTCTAGTTCTCCGCTTTTCCTCGGTTTGTGGTCCAAGATTGCAACTTGAGGATGCGGGTTCTGACCTCCGTAATAATAAATGTCATCAAGCGACGCGAATCGGTTATAGGCGTCAGCATAATAAGTCTGCATCAATTCATAGGCTACACGACAAACTTGTGAGCTGAATGTGCACACTAGAAAGTCGCTTAAAGAAAGGAAATGAATATCTATAATGATTCCATGCAGGGAAACATCTGAATATCGTCGAGAAACCGAGGCAGTTTCCGCAATTTGCGGATCTCCAACGATTTCATAAGTAGGATAACGACTTCTTGCTGCCGTGATGACTTTAGGGTCATCAGTGGCTATGAAAACTCTCCTCACTTCAGGCTTTTCCTCGAGCTCGTCAAAATACTGTTGAACTTTGACCATGTACTCATCGATTTCATGAAACGCAGCTTCAGTTCCCACTTTGTCCGTCCTGCGAACGTGAATTCCGACGATTGGCTTTTTGAATCCGAGTCTCTCTTTAGCGTCTTCTAGTACTTTTCTGATATTATCTTGCGGTCGCATTAGGTATTTCAGAACTTGACCCACCCACCAAACAAGTGGATGTCCGTGGAGTTTCTGTAATCGCGGTGCCAAGTCCGCAGGAACGGCCGGGGGCTGAAACTGTGGTTTAGGATAGACGTTATCCACGATTGGCAGGGAAAGTATTTGTGTTCTGGAATCGCCGGGCCAATTCGCATGTGAATCGCCACTTGTTGACAAACATGTATCGCTCACGGGTTTAAAGACCGAATCCCAACCTTCCTTGTGGTATCGCCAACCCTTAGATTTTAGGATCATTGTTCGTTCCGTACCGTAAGCTACTAGGAAACAGTAAACCACGTGATGTATCTGTAAAAAAAATTCCAATTTTTGTGAAATTGGTCAGAATACTTTTGAGAAGCTCTTGAAGTTGAAGATTTAAAAATTTTTACCTGGCAGCCGAATCCACAGCCCTTGTTCAAATTGCATACTAGCTTTTTTGCTTTGTTACAATCTTTTGGATTTTGAAGGTACCTTTTACAAAAGAATTGTAATTAAAATCAAGAAAGTACTTTTTTAAAACGTTTCTAATATACAAATTATAATATAAAATTGTTAAAGGATTGAGTATTACCTAAAACGTCTTTGAACGAGGTCTGATAAATCTCTAGCTTCTCTTTCACGCCATTCATCATGTCCATCAGATTTAGTCAATCTGTCTACGTCCATTATCAGAGATTTTTTGTGATCCCAGATATTCTTTATCGCTTCTTGTACCTCACTCTCTCGCTGCTCAAAGGTAAACTCATCTGCGTGTTTTTTAAACTTGTTTAATTCCGCGTTAATGTAATACCTGAAAAACAGTAATTGCAATGATATTGCAATTTATCATACATACATTCCATCATTAAAACCTACCACATCTCCTGAATATTATTTCGTATTCGACGTCTTAGTTCCTCATACTCCAATGAGGGTTGACCTTCCTTATCTACAAGGTCGTAGTATATAGACGATTTTTCCAGTCGCTCTTGAATCGAACCTAAATGGTCCCCTTTTACCTGTTTTGCTCCATCACTGAAAAATATTAAAATATTATATTAGTATGTATAATATTAATAAAAATGAAATATAAAATAATAAAATATTCATTTCTGAATCATGCAAATATTTTTTTTCAAGAACGAAGGAAATAATGACTTGTTTTCTTTCTTTTCTTTTCTTTGTTCTTTCACATAATAGAAAAATAATTGTTTAAACTACTTATCGCAGTCAGCAAGTTGGAACTAGGAAAAATGAAAGATAATGTATCGAGGGTTTTCCTGTACGTACCCTATAATGATATTTCTGAGAGCTTCGTTTTGCTTTTTGAGTATTTCAAAATCACTGGCCATTCGTGATAAACGTTGAGCATTTTCTTCATAATTAGAATTGCTAGAGTAAGATGATGATGGACTAGTTCTGTAGACATGAGATACTGATACAATTAGTACCACAAGCCAAGCAGCCAGTAATACTAAACCAAGTTTTCCTAACCAACCGGGTCGTCCAGACCACAATGTTGCCATCCTAAGCTAAGTAATAGAGATTTAGACGAGAACCTATTACATTACGAGATCTGAAAAAATATATATTATTTAGCAATCTTCTGGAGTTGTGGGTTTTAATATTAGATATATTTTTTTAAATTATTAAATATTATTAAATTTAAGCTTAAAAACATATAATTTTTAGTATTTTTATTTCAAATTGTTCAATTCCAGTCTCAATTTATCATGAAATGTACCAGAAGTTTTGAACGTTCAAATGAACGAAATATTTTTTCCCAATTCTATTTTATCCAGAAATATTGTTCCACCGCAAAATAACAATAGACGTTACAAGTTTCTTTCATACAGAATTATTTTCAATGCAAATAAATCAATATTTTAAAACTGTTTCTAGTTTAAAATACAATCAATACAAAAATTAGTTCGCATTTGAACGTTCAGAACTTTTCAGTCATATCATGAAAGCATTCAAAAGTTCCAATTCACAATAGTTGTTTTTTCATAATGATTCGCTTTTGCAAAAAATGTGGAATAAGTAAAAAGGAGGAGCATTAGAAAAAAAATAACAAAACAGCCTTGAAAAAACGAGAAAAAATGGTTAAATATTGAAAAATTGACTAGCTGGCAAGTTTTTATGAGTTTACTTGGTATCTATTCAATTTATGACCAAGAGTAGAACCTGTACTCATACTCTCGAAAAATTAGATAATACTATTTTTAAATTCTCACGCCTACTATAATTTATCACTGCTTGAAAGTGTTTACATTTGCATTTCTAATAAAGTAATACTTCTTACGGAAATGTTGTAAATAACAAGTTCATTACATAAGCGTATTGTAAATAAGAATAATTTCCATCGAATAGAATACATGTTCACCATGTTCACCAATTCAAATCATGAACATGAGCTTAAAAATAATTGAATAATGACAAAAGGATGAACACGTCTGTACATTTCTGTCGTGCACACTATAAATGAAAATAAAAGGAAATGAAATAATTATAATTGTTTCCGTTCTATATATTTCTATATATCTATTTTATACAGCATGTTGAAGCAATATTAAGCACTTTCTTTACCTTTTTTAATAGGAATGATAAGTGAAACCTTATCAAATATTTACCGCTTTTTATAATACTTTACAATATACTTGTTTTTCATGATTGTAAAACTAAGCTTAGGGGCCATAACTTTATGTGGGACGATAAAAACGAGATAAAACCGTTCCTCTTACCAAATATTGCCGCATTTTAGTTGATACGTTGACACTCGTATGGTAATTTTCTGTTCTTGACGTAATAATTACACGCGTCTTTTCTTCAACGTCTACACTTCGCAAGTGTCAAATCCAAGTCCTTTTGACAACCCGACGTACATGCAATCATTTAGTCGTTGATTCGCTTCGATCCTGTTTACATCGCTAAAAAAGCACCATTTCTACTTGTCTAGTTCTAGGAGTGTTCTAGACAGGTTATTTGTATATTTTTAATCCACGTCTGGTGAGGGCAAACCCTCAATGGTGGACACTGCGTGCTCCGATTTGCTTTTTATGCTCCGAAATCCGGCATTAACGTTAACTCTGGTTAAATCGTGCTCGTGACTTGTGACGGCTTCCGTCGCTTGCTCGCGACAGACAACTACGTCGTCTAAAAGGAATTTACTTCGAGTTCCTGATCCGTGACATTTGCACGAGTTCAAGTCGAGAACAAAAAAATGGCAGCGAAAATGCAACACTTTGATCCGCCGAGTTCCGCGAGCTCCGAAAGGTAAGTTGCTTTGCACTTGCACCTAGTTTCCTGAATCCTAACCTTAAATTTGAAAAAGTCTGCGGCGCAGCACTGACCGCTCACCAATTGACAAAATCGTGTAAATAGTGGTGACTGGTTATAGTGACGATGGGGAACCTTGCTTGGAGGATCGAGAAGTGTTTTTCATAGACGAGGCATGTGAGGGTAATGATTGTCAACGAAGAGTGGACATGGGGACACCCACACCACAATCGCCGAGGCCTCCGTCTGCTGGTAATTTTGTAGCCATTGTTTTTATTATTATTTATTATTATTCTACTTACCTGGCACTACGAGAGTGAGCGAGAGAGAAAATTCTGCTTCATAATGATGTGTTCTTTCGGGGATAATTGCTTCCTCGAGGCGAAGTGAAAATTGTAGAGATAATTAAACTAGTCAGATTTTAACGTGGCCTTTATTCTTTAATTTTTTATTTATATTCAAGAGCAATTGCATGATGTAAATATAAAATTGACCCTTTAAATGGATTTGATAAGGGAAGAAGATAATGGGTACTTTTGTAGCTTGTCTCGTTTTTAAACAAATTTGTACAGCTGTTTCAATGACTTGCTCAAGCAACTTTGGCTCGAGTCATTTCCTTGTATCATCTGTAATCATCTGTAAGTTTTTAAACTTTCTTGTAAATTTAGTTGGTGTCTCTTTTGTTTCTAAGTAGTTTTGCTCTAACAATTGCGAGTTCAAAATACATTGACGTTACTACTTTTTTTTTAAGAATGAAATTAGTCTGAACGCCATTCTTTTATTTATTTTGTCTTCAATTTCAAGTAAGACCATTAATTGGAAACTTAATTTAATTTCCAGAGCTTTGTGTTTATATTTGTATTGATTTTCTCTGACATCTATTATTTTTATACGTATGTATCTTCAACCTCTGAGATTTATACACGTGGAGTAGAATATTATTAAGTCTATTATACACTACCGGATGTACCTGAAGTTTTGAATCTTCAAATGAACGAAATATTTTATCCAGAAATATTGTTCTAACTAAAAAAAAACAATAGACATTACAAGTCTTTTTCATATAGAATTATTTTCAATGCAAGTAAATCAATATTTTAAAACTGTTTCTAGTTTAAAATACAATCAATACAAAAATTCGTTCATTTGAACGTTTAGAATTTTTCAGTCATCTACCGGTCAGAATTGTGAAATCAACTGTTTTTCGATGATCGTTTAAGTTTTCTTAAATTTAATTACATTAAAAATATCAGTTACTTTCGAAATAGTGAACAGTTTTTTAATTTCTTGAGCTCATTTTAAAGGTAAATTTCTAGAGAATCTGATAAACTTATTGAAATAATCGTATAATTATTCTTCTGCATTGTACAAGGGCTTAAATTTGGATTCAAATACGTAAAAAGTTCAATATCATTGTTTGAAATTACAAAAGCAATAAAAATAATTGAACTTACAATTCCACGAAATTTAATTAATTGAATGATCATTTGATAAAAGATTGTATATTAATCACCAGAATTATCTATTGAAATTGCGTAAATCTCAATCCATGTATTTCGGTTTCGAATTGCATTCATTTCTTCTGTTAAGCTTAAGCTATACTGTATTAATTGAAACGGAGTTGATATATTGGCCTCGTATTTCTCGGTTTGTTGGTTCATTAATTTCCCTCGTGATTACAAGTTATACGAAGAAATATTCATTTTACGAGAAGTAAATATTTGATTTTATGTTATGTTGGAGATATAACGGTTATTTCTGGACTTTATGCATTTATCTTAAGGTAGATGATTCAAGTAAATATTTATAATGATATTAACTAAGTTTCTTATTCTTGAATTGAGGTTTATTTCTTTCATTTATAGGATCTCAGAAGTCGCCAAGATCTCGGAGACAACGAACCACAAGTATGTCGCAGTCTAACAAGAAAACTGCTTCTGAATCGATATTAAGAAGTAAAACAAGAACAATATACACTGCTGGTCGACCACCTTGGTATAATTCTGCTGGACAACAAGTGGAACCATTCGTTATAGGTCAGTTCAACATTTGATGTTTAGAATTGAATGAAAATTCTCTCAAGGTTTAGGTGCATACTACTCTAAATAGAAATTTATGTTTGACTTAAAATTAAAAACATTTCAGGAATTTGCGGCGGTAGTGCTTCTGGAAAAACTACAGTAGCAACCAAAATTATTGAATCTCTGGATGTACCATGGGTAACTCTTCTCAGTATGGATTCGTTTTACAAAGTAAGCTTTTTAGCATTTAATTTATTTACTTTTAATCTAGTTTGATTATTATTTTTTAATTGATGTGAAGGGATGTCACTTAAAAAAAAACTTTCTAATTTTATCAATAGGTTTTAAACGAAAAGCAACACGAAATGGCTGCAAAAAATGAATACAACTTTGATCACCCGGACGCATTCGACTTCGAATTACTAAAATCTACTTTACAGCGTCTCAAAGAGGGTCGAAAAGTTGAAGTACCAATTTACAACTTTGTGACGCACTCCAGAGAAAATCGGACCGTAAGTTTTAAACCTAAAGGATGGCCTGTACTAAGTATTTTGACCTATGAAAATTAATTTTTAATATTCATTTCACGTGTAGAAAATGATGTACGGTGCCAACGTCATTATATTTGAGGGGATTCTGACGTTTTACAACGCCGATGTATTGAAGGTACATATGCAAAATTGATTGAATGCCTGCTGCATGATTTGTGTTTTTTAACTCGCATGTTGACAAATCCTAAGTTTGGATATCTTTTTTCTAATTACATTCTTATGTAAATTAACACTAGCGGTGGTTGTAATACTGATCATTTTTACAGTTAGTTAATTCTACGATTAAAATAAGAAAAGTATGTAATCGGAAGAAATTTTCAGAGCAGAGACAGATCAGGCTTCAACTGCTGGTTTCTTAGCGTCCCTTTTGTTTCCCTTACCATTTTTGTTTTGCTTCACGTACATCCACATCCATTTCCGTTTCCAGTGTGATGAATTAAGGAAAGTAGATAGCTTAATTTCTCTGAGGAAGTAACAACCTCTTACAACTGTGTTTCTTCACAATGTGAAGATGTGTGACATGAAGGTCTTCGTTGACACGGATGCGGACGTTAGACTTGCTCGGCGACTTCGGAGGGACATAACGCAGAGAGGGAGGGATCTGGAGGGAGTCTTGAAGCAGTACAGTACCATGGTCAAGCCTTCCTTTTACTATTATATCGCTCCTCTTATGGTCCACGCCGATATAATCGTACCACGTGGAGGAGAGAATGAGGTTGCAATAGAACTCATCGTGCAACATGTTCATACTCAACTACAACTGGTAATATTAATAGTCTAGATTTGGCGCTTTTTTAAATATTGCATTATAGTAATTTTAAATTGAGTTTTTAGAGAGGATTCAAACTTAGAGAGAAACTAGCTCACTCCTGCCTTGGACAACCAATGCCATCGTCCCTTTTCATGCTGCCCGATACGCCACAAAGTAAAGGTCTTCACACTTTTATAAGAAATAAGTCCACGCATCGAGATGAGTTCATTTTTTATTCCAAGAGACTTATACGACTAGTTATTGAATATGCGTTGTCGCTTCTACCTTTCCAGGTGATTTATCATATTATTTAAATCCCATCAAACGGGACAAAAGTAATTTTTTTTACTGTCTTCTGGTAAACTTTGGAAAAAAATAGCAGCAAGTGAAAAGTAAAGTTTGTTTTACTTTACAGGAAATTATAGTAGAAACGCCACAAGGTGTACCTTATCAAGGTAAGCGAGCAGCGACTGATAAAATATGTGGTGTTTCTATTTTGCGGGCTGGAGAGACGATGGAGCAAGCGGTAAGGGATGTGTGCAAGGATATACGTATTGGAAAAATTCTTATACAGACGAATCTACAGACGGGAGAACCAGAGGTAAGAAAATGTTCAAAGAAATTTGAGCTTGTTCAGATCTTTATCAACCTTAAAATACATTTTAAAGTATATGCTCTTTATACGCTCTAGTAGAAATTTTATTACTTTTCAGAAATTAATAATCTCATATTACATTAATTTCCCTAAATCGAATTATTTTTCTTCAGTTATACTACCTACGATTACCGAAAGACATAAAGGACTATAAGGTGATTCTGATGGATGCAACGGTGGCAACTGGTGCCGCAGCGATGATGGCTATTAGAGTCCTTCTCGACCATGATGTCGGAGAAGACAACATCCTACTCGTATCGCTTCTCATGGCAGAATCTGGCGTACATTCAATTGCGTACGCTTTCCCACAAGTAAAGATCGTCACCTCAGCTGTTGATCCCGAGATCAACGAAAGGTTCTACGTTCTCCCAGGAATTGGTAATTTCGGTGATCGATACTTTGGAACCGAACCTTCGCTCATTGACGATTAACGTAACTTGATAAGACTCTGGTGTGCAATTTTGACTGAACTTACATTTAGATTGCCTGCAGGTAGCTCATACTCGCAATCCTGGGTTGTGTTCGCGAAAACAAGGAATTCTTCGTTTTCTTGTACTTACTTGCATCCAAGGTGTTACTTAAACTTAATAATTTTAATAAAGGTTATCACTTTACAAAGGTGTTGTCCCGATTCCAAAGCCTGTCGCTCCTGCATTAGAAGATTCGCCTAGACCATTGTTTGGTCTTAAAGGTCGATAACCTCTCGCACTAGCACGAAATGATCGACGCCAACTATCTAGATTTGAGTTTCCGGGGTTATTACTTGTTGATGGTTGACCTAGTAAGTATGTTATCAGTCTGTCTAGGGCAGCCAAGTCTTCCGTTGTGCTAGCCTGCATTGCGCTTTGAGAGCCTTCAGTTGTATGAGGAATACCTACTTCCTCATCAAGTATTTTTCCTTTTGGATCCACTTCTCCTAAGGCACTCCGCAGTCCTCTTTTCGGAGATATCTATAAAAAATTCGAAGCGTACATATCGTGTTAATTACGACAATAGGTTTATTGAAACTTACATCTTCTGGTCCATGTTGACCATAACTCGCTCGTTGAACTTTGCGGAAAGTATCGTCATCAATTGCTTCGAGAACTGCTTCATTCAGTGTTCGTTCCAAAGCTCGCTTTTTTGTCTTACTTAGTCCGTCGTAAAAACTGCATTAGATAATGATTTATATCATATTCAGTTACAATTGAATTATTAATGGATTTATTGCATTACTGGAGTGGGTAATTGTAATATAAAGTTACCTGGAATCAAGTGAACTGTTGTCTCTTGATATATTCTTGTCACGCACTACACGGATATCATGTTCCCAAAATCGTCGAAGTTCTGGCGTCGAAGTATAGGGAGCTGCCACTTCTTTGATCTAAAAAAAGAATGATAAAAAATAAAGAGTGATTGACTGATCTTTATTAAGATTGGATTTACTGACCTTCAAGACAATAATCGCTGTGATAAAGATGCAGATAACATTCACGAAAGTGAGGCATGCACTGATGATACCATTACAAAAGAATTCAACAGGTAAATAATCCGTATAGACGTATTGGTAAGAACTATTGAAATCCGTGTAGGATTCACCCTTTATATGAGGCATTTTGATCGGACGATATATCAGCCAGATGCATCCGAGGGCCCAGAATAAACCCTGGATAAGTAATTTAATAAGTGAAGAAAAGAACGTCTCGTTTAATATATTTAAAAATACCTTCAATGCTTACGCAATTGACAACAGGAGGTAATAAAGAAGCAGAAATAGCAACTCCGATTAGAGGACCATTACTTCCTTGTAAAAGAGCTACAGCTACTCCAGTGCCAGATGGTAAAGCCCAGAGGACACCCATCCACAAAGATCTATAATTTCCTCTGCAAAAGGAAAAATGTTTTGAAAAATGTTTCATTTGATATTTTGCCAGAGAATTTTTACCTGCCCTTCATTTCGTCAGTTGGCCAATCATTATAACCCCATGGCATTTCAGTCGTACCAAGAATGAGACCAAAGATGAATCCAAAGAGAATCGACATGAATATTCCAAGCATCAAGCTCTTGAGTCCAATGCATTGCAGATTTCTGTCAGCTATTATCGTTCCAAAGGTGAGGGACATCACTGGACCCTAGAAATAAAGAAACTAGTATGCGATTGGAAGAGAGATGATGAGGTGGATTTAAGCTCATAGAACATAAAAAAAAAACGTTTAATTAATGAAGATTTACCATCAAAGGAGAAACCAGCATCGCTGCTACGACGTTTGTTGCACTGTTTTCTACCAATCCGAGGGCAGCGAGACAGCTAAATAAATTTAGATATTTATCAATTTATTCAAATCGTGTTTAGGTGGAACAAAATAATTTTAACGTGAAACTCACTCAGCTGTTAAAACTAATAATATGTAATCAAAAGTGAGGTCTCCACCACTTCGGACTCCATCAACGACTTGCTTTACTGTTAACTTTGAACGTATTGAACCCACGAAATTGACCCAGTCATTCCGTCTTTGTTCCCTGTTTCTGTTGAAAAGTAAACATAACATTCGATATTAAATTAATCCACTTTTTTATTAATTTTTTTAGAGCCTCCGGAAAATGTTTCTACGATTTAAAAATCACCTTCGGCGTTCTTCTTCCAATTTGAGAACAGCAGCTTCCACATGTCCCACTCCACTGTAGGTGCACTGAGTTGGTAACACACTGAAAAGCGATTGATATAGGATGATAAATTCACCTTTCTGTTACTTTTTTAAATCTAAAGTTACTTAAAGTTATTTTTGTACTACCTCACAATTGAATTCATTTTAACTCCGATTCCCATCTCGGTTAAACAATGTAGGCAATTTTCACAAGGATCCCCTGCAGGAACTGGGAAAATGACCTAAAATAGCAAACTATGAAATGTTGCATTTCGAAATTAATTAATAGATAGAATATATGCTACCGATCAGAATTGTGGGTTCATCTGTTTTCTAGTTTATTTTTTGAGAAAAAATCTGAGTCTAATAGGTTTAAAAACTCTAAAATGACCTTTTCCTTTTAAAAAGTGACTTATAATGACATTTTCTTTAAAAAGTGACTAAAAGTGACTTTAGTGACTGTGTGGCAGCCCTGCCCATTATTTTAAAAAGTAGAGAAGTAGAGTAAGAATAATTTACCTCGTAGTACATATTGGATCTATCTTTGCACCATACAACATGCTCTACCCTCAGTTTTTTCAAGAGTTCATCTAAAACCTATTAAAAAATGAATTTAGTCTCATAGCAAATAAACACAATTGTTTCGATTAAATATCACAAGATTTCTATCAAGTTCAATTGAAATTAATTTCTGAGGTACTATGAGCACAAATTCAAAAACAATCAATCCAGATATTTTTTAGCTATATACCGTTTCCATCGAAACAAAAATAGGCTCTTTTCCTCGCATCCCAGTTGGTGAAAAGCTCCTCTGTCTTGTGTGCACTCTTCTCGCTGGAGAAGTAACCACGGTATTTCCAATTTCATCATCCAGATCGTCCACGTCCAGATCACTATTTTCATCATCCCCAAGAGGTATTAAATGGGTCTTTGATTTGATATTTTTCAAACGCAAGTCCACTTTACTAGGCTTTACTTGCTTTTTGTTCTTCTGTATAGGAATCCCGAACACAAGTTCATGTTCATAACTTAAAGTGGGAATGCAAACCAAAAAAACAACGCCGCCTGGCATTGTCCCGAGATTCGCTTTTGCTTTTCACTTTAAAGTTTGAAAGAAACTAAGCTTTGCGTTCCTTTAGAGTTTGAGATGATTTGTCAAGTAGTTAGCCATTTAATTATCGCTTATTATCGACTTTAATTTCTTGTTGCTAATTGATACGCGTTATCGAATTTAACACTCAGCATTTGTGGAGTGTGATTATCAAATTGTGTCAAAATTAATTTTGAAATTCATTCCAAATTTCAGTTTTTAAGATTTTTTAAAAAGTGATTTCACCGGAAGAACATTGATCTGGTTATATATATATTAATAGTCTTCCAACCTTCCAACCATATAATCCTTGTTAGGATTAAATATGTGCAGCAATGCTGAAGCATTTTTTCTGTTAATCGTAAAAGTCTTCAATTTGGAATAATCATCTATTATCCTATCTTCTCTTTCATTTTAATCCAGTAAATGATCTTATTAGTTACTTTCTTCAGTTTTTAAGAAAATGTTAAAAATCGAACGATTGCGTTATCTTTTATAATCATAATATGCATATAAAAAAAACATAAAGTAAAATAATAGCGTTTATAACTGAATATTTTCTACAAATTTTAAAACTCCAACTACACATCTCACGAATGCGATATAAGTGCTAGGTTTTTTATACGGATGGTTACTAATAGATTTAAGGTTCGAATGGAGTGGTAAGATTTCTATACGCTTAAACAGTAGTAAAAGCAATTGTATTATTAATTCTAAAGCAGCATAAACTTTTGGTCACATGCGATAAAATAACATTTGGATTTAAGAATTCTATTTATATAAAGTAAACAGTAATCTCATGACTTACTTGTTGCTATTGTTGTTACAATTTAAAAAATAGTGCACTGTAGAGAAATAAAATCTTTAATATCTGAATATTTTCTGCTTTCAAGACTATAACTGCACATCTTGTCAATGTGAAATAAGTGATTGGACTTTCCGGAAGGTACTAATAAATTTTTCAGTAACATTAGATGGTAAGGGATTTGTTATAATTATAGGTTTGCTATTTCCGCATCAAAGTCTTGTGGTTCGCGTTTAATTTATTCATTAACCATCCAGGAAGTATCGGGTCTACGTGTGTGAAATATTATTATCTTTTATGCATTAACTAAAAAAATTACCAGATGTTTTGTCTTTTTTCTTGCACTATTTTATACTATTTTTGTTGTCGCTTTTGCACCAAATATTTTTAAATTAAACATTCTTTTCTTAATGACTAGAGACGGAAGAAAGCATTTTGAGAATACGGAAGGAAATATTGCAACAAAGTACAGCTGTTTCTCATTTAACTTATTCATGAAGTAGAAGAATTTAGTAACGCCTAAGAAGGCGTTACTAAATGTAGTTGCATGTGTAAGCTGTAATTACAGGTTTAAAATACGAAACCTCAGCATTGGCTCCTGAATTTATTATTAATCGCGTGACGTGCATTATACTCTATGTCCCACGCCATCTTCAGAAGTGAGAGTCTTTTAGAATTTAACTCATCACTACGATGCAAATCAACATATTTCTAAAACTTAAATTGTTTCCTAAATATATAGATATTATAAAAAAAATTGAGTGACATTTTTGAACAATGAGATTAAAAATTACACCGGAAAATCTCTTAATAATTACCAAAATCTTTACAAACATAAATTCCTGTTGGCCACCGGAATCTGATCTCACACCTTTCAAATTAATCGTTTTAGACAGTTTATCTTTTATTTGTTTGTTATCAACACTTTTATTGCTTTTTCCCTTGTGGTACTCTGTGTACAAAGATTGGGAGGACCCACTAATTATGTCGAAGTCACTTAGTGTTTCGTGTGGAGTGGCTCTCGCTGCAGCAAAAATTGTAATTTGTAGGATTCATCGACACCGACTACAGGTTTTCATTTAAATTCAATGCATATCAATTTCACAATTTATATAATTGTAATTTAGACTGTTCTTCTAAATTACACAATTTTTAATCGGAAATCCATTAAACTAAGTTTATAAGAAAATGAAAAGAACCAGGAAGTTTCTGTTTACCAAAAATTAGTCATCTTTTCTTGACTTGATCGAGATGTTGAGAGTCAATGAAAATTTCAACAACTATTTTAGAATTAGTCCTTCACGAAAAGTACTTCATATATTTTTAAAAAAGTTTATGAAATATTTGAAAACTTTTGACGTATCCTAAAGTCGACAACAGTCAAGAAAAGTTTCGATGACTAATTTTTTCCGTGCACTTCTTTTTATTTTTAGAAATTTTGTGCTGTTATGAAGAAGGCAATTCTTACTATCTTATTGGAAATTGTAAAAGTCTTTCGAACTTGAACAGTTTAAATTTCCAGCATTCTAAACTGAATTATTTGAAATTTGATGAGCTGTTGTCTTATATTTCTCTTATTAATTATATATTATCTTTTTAGATCTTACTTCGCGAAATGAATGACTTCTTACGAAAGTCAAGTGACCAAGAAAGAAGATTGATGCAGTATTATGTCGACAAACATGCAATATTGCATTTAGCGATGTCATTTTGTTGTCACATGGCTGCAATTTTGGTCATTATTGGTCCATTCATATTATCCATACCTCTTCCAACAGATGCCAAATATCCCTTTTCATTGAATTCAAGTGTAGCCAGGTTGATAGTTTTTGTTCATCAAGGTGTGGTGGGCTTTCAAGTTTCATCAGGAATGGCTCTTGATTGTTTGCCTGCCAGTCTTCTTTGGTTCATCGTCGTGAGATTTAAACTTTTGGCAAATGCTTTTAAGAATATTCACAACAAAATTGATTTCGAAATTTGTGTTAAAAAGCATCAAGATTTATTAAGGTATGTACAACTCTTAGCCACGTTATGTGTTAATTAAGATTTGTAATGAGAAATTATTATTAAAAATATTAATCTAATCCTTTTCAATTTCACTATAAACTTTCTCTAAATTTTCGTTTCAGATACGGACATGAATTAAGTTTAGCAGTTCGTTTCTTGATTTTCACAACTGTCGCAACACTGACTGTAGCTGTTGTGTTCGCCGGAATTCATGTGTTTTCTGTAAATGATTTTTTTGATATTCTTATTATAAAATATTCATACAGTGTCGGCCTTAGCCTGTGTGGAGTCCTCGAGCAAAATCTTTCGTGGCAAATCTTTCAAAATAAAAAGTGCCAATAGGTATTGTTTAAAGTTTCGAAATTTTCAGTGAAAACAAAAAGATTTTAAGCAATTTCAGAAGATTTCAAGGAATTATATTTTGAAAAAATTTAACAGTTTGCAAGAGACTTTCAATAATTTATTTTAACAATTTTCAAGTGATTTTAAGAAAGAGATTTCAAGAATTTAGGGTGATTTTGTAGGATTTTAAAAGTTTTCAAAATACAGAAATTTCATAAAATTTAAAAAGTCTTCAAAATAAAAAAAAAAAATCAATAGGATTGCATAGAATTCAAAAGATTTAAAAAGAATTCCATAGGATTCAAATGAATTCACAATATTTTAAAGAATACGAAAGAATTTGAAAAAATTCAAATAATTCAAAACAATTTAAAAAAATTCAAAAGAATTCAAAACCGAATTTAACTAAATTAATACTGAATTTTTAACCAAATTCAAGCAATTTTTGAAGATTTCGAGGAATTTTTAAAAAATCCTTAAAACATTTGGATTTAATTCTTTGTAAATGTAAAATTAATAAAAAAACGTGTAGGGCACCCCCCCCCCCCCAGAAAAAGCCGGTATTGTATTTTTTGATGGACATTCCTATATATGTATAGCGTTAGAATAGAACTAATTCAACTTCAAGGAAATTAGATTTAACTCCATCCTGACTCTGTTCTGACTTTATAAATTATTCTATTTTTGTATATAAACAAAAGTCGGAGCCACTGGTTAGCAAAGTACAGTACATCGCTATTGCGTGGTCTGGTGGTGCACTATTATTTTTAACAGCATGGCCAGCTGAAGTTCTTATTGAATCGGTAATATATACTTACATTTTAAAAAAATGCATATTTTTAACATTCAAGGCTACTGCAGTTTTTATACTTTGCGAAATTATACCAGTTTTTGACACGTTACTGTCCGAAAGTAACGCGTTAACATTACCGTTAGTTTTTTAAAAAGTACCACATTAAATTAACCGTTACTGAAAAAAAGTAACGCGTTATCTTTCCGTTACTTTTCTTTTAATAAATTTTTTATACACTTATTTATCTTAATCTTCAATAATTTAATTTTAGTCTCAAAAAAGTAACGCGTTACCGTTACTAAAAAAAAGTTACAAGTAATGTATTACTGTCAAACACTGGATTATAAAAGGTTTTTGGAAAATTATCAAACGTAAACAATTACTCTTATGATTTCTAATGTATAGTCGAGTGCATGTATGCTTTATTGCCCACGAATTTATTTATAAGTTATAATTTTCAGTGTAACGAGATTGGAAATTCTCTATTTTGTTCAGCATGGACTGGCCTATCACCGAAATTATTAAAATTTTGGATCACTGTCATTCAAATATCTGGAAAACCAGTTATGGTACACATCCCAGGAATTCTTCCCATCTTATCATTACGATACTACACTGAAGTAAATAATCTAAATTGTTTTTTTATATCATATACGATATCAGCCGTTTTTCATGCCTATGAAGCGGGATTAAAGTTGTACTTTTTACTTCCTAATAGGGACTAAAACGTGATGTCATGTATAAATAATTTTTACTTTAAAAAGTAAAAAGTAAGACTTTAGCCCCGCTTCATAGGCATGAAAAACGGCTAAAATCGTGCATTTATTATAAAAAATATCGTATATGCCACGGGGGCACATATGACACTTGTCGAAAAAGTCCCTCTTCTCCCCCCTGGTTCACAATATACTACTTTTTCTTTGTAAAAGACCAAATCGATATGAATTTTTTAAATTGACATATTGTAGAATCAGCTGGTACTGAAAAGTAGATTTATGTAAGAAAAAATACGCACATGTTTTGTCTTCTCGATATGGAAAGAAATTCCTTCCGTATAGATTTATACCTAATATAATGTAAAAAGTTCGTATTAGTGCTAAAGTAATAATAGTTGTGTAAAAACCATCATTATCTAAAAATCATATGGATTTGGTAAAAATAATAATATTGCGTGAAATAATAATACGAACATTATGGTTGTAGTTTTTGTCCAAAGTTTTTTCGTACTTTGCAACTGTGAGAATGTTGGTTTGATTAAACTTGGAAGATAAAGGAATTACTGTCAAATGTAATAATTTCAAGAAGACATAAAATCACATTAATAATTGGATGAAAGCTATATAAATTGTAAGGAGTTAGAAATGAAGATGATATAAATATATATAGAAATGCATTGTATACACGTATGTGTAAGAAATTATTCAAAAATTGCATTAAAAAAATAAAGTTAATAAAACAAAATAGTTTTGTTGGTATTTTTTGTCTAGATTCGATGTTTTGTAATAAGTTTCAGAAAAATGAATTTTTTTTTTAGTCTTACTGATATAAATTCAGAATAAAACACAGAGTTTCTGTACGAAATAAACATTTATTTAACAAATCAACAGCACAGAGACTAGTCTAGTCTGGTCTCAATTATTTTATCAGGGCCGTGGCAGGGATGGTAGAGCAGAATGGCCCATTTCACCAGAAATTCACTCAGCATTCAAGAACAAGTCGAAATCAATTTCTTTTCTATACATTCTTTCGTTGCAAAAATAATATATTACGCATATTATTCAATTCTTCATTCGGTCAGTACGTCACAAAAATCTTAGATCTGTTAACTGAAATGCAAGTATTTTGTAAGTCCAGTGATCTAGAAATTTTTAAAATTTTAAAAATAGTCAACTTTTCTTCTCAGTCAGACAAATCGTTACGATTTTCGTCCAGTTATTGTGATATCTGTTGAGTTTATTTTATTTAATTAAAATAAATTCTATTTTGTACCTTCGATGTTCTAAAATTAATCTAGCTACGACCCTGCCCGAACAAGAATTGGCGTCAAAGGACAGCCCTTTTCTCTACATTTGCCCACTTTTCCATAGGAAACTAACGGCCTTGGGTAAAACTTCCTTTTTTAAATGTCTTTATGACTAAAAATTTCATAGTCTACCATTAAAATCTTCGAATAACTCGCACTCAAATGTGGTGATTAGGGTGGTCCAAAAAAGCATGGCAACATTTTTTTTTATGCTAGAGGGCAACGATTCCCCCCAATTTGATTCGAAATCCGAAAAAAGAAATTCCCTATTTTTTTATTATGATTTTAAATGCTGCCTATTTGAACCTGCAGTTTCCCATGTAAAATGCATGGGGAAAAATTACATTTTCGAGTTTTTGGAATCATTTTTCAGCATTTGGGAAAATGTTACGGCAAAGTATAGAGGGTTTGACACCCCCACGGTGCCTTGAAAACTGCCCTTAAAACCAAAAATGTAAATTCTTCATGAAATTTACCCTTTTGAACACTTCATTCTCGTTTTTCTGCTGTGTTTTTTTTAACAAATTCCATTTGTTTAAATAATTTTTTTCGAAAACTCACTTTTTTGAGCTAAAAATTATTACTATGGGTCTAGTGGAATATTCATTACCATTAGTTAATTCATTTTATATTATTGACATTTAATATTATTTAACATTTTCCCAAATGCTGAAAAATTAATCCAAAAGCTTGAAAATGTGATTTTTCCCCATAAATTTTACTTGGGAAACTTCAAGTCAGACAGCATTTAAAATTAAAATACAAAAAAAAATAAAAAATGGGAATTCCTTTTTTTCGGATTTCGAATGAAATTGGGGGGATTGGCCCCCTTTATAAAAAAAGTCGTTTTGGACCACCCTAGTGGTGATATCTCCAATTTTGGTATTTTGGGATAGAATTTCATTTTTAGAACAAAAACAATAATGTCCTTGGACAAGTACTAAAATGCATTATGGTGCTGTATGGCACTCATATTTTTGGAAGCCTTTTATATAATTTTCTAGCTCAAAAGAATACATATCCTTTTTCCACATAATTGCCAAAAAATGAATTATTGGTTTCAAATATTTAATTACTTATATTGACGTGAATGTACACTTAATTCTGAAAGAGTAAATTGTTCAATTTTCTGGAAAATAGAAAAGAAGCCATAGCGAAAAGGATTAAGTTCACCTCATTGAGTAACGATCCACATATTTACTGCATAAGCTTATTTAGTTTTAAAATCGTATAGCAATATATGGTGATTAAAAAATATGTTGATATTCTTTTATGAAAGGTAAAAGTGTTAAGAAATTCTTAAATGTAAATTATTCCTATCTTTATACGATAAATGAAAATGAAGATATGGTAATTTATAAAAAGTGTATTCGAGACAAAAATGAAATTCAAATTCCCTTCTTGAGAATGGGTATACGAAAGGGATTATCGTAGAAAAAATAGTTTATTTAATAAAAATTTACATTACTCAATTCTGAAAAATTCAATTCTACAAGTATTAATATTCGTTTATGATTGAAGCTAGGACATTATTTGTGGAAAAAGGACAGGTGAATTTCTTTCAATTTTGCATCAAATCTGTGAAAAAATGACTTAATGTCCTAGTTATATATGTAACTAAATGTAAGTACGTGCGTCGTCGCTTTATGTAAGACTAAATACTTAAATTTTTTAAGTTAGATGCGAGCTGTCCATATGCGCAATTAAACAATTTTCATACGCTCTTCCCTTCAAGATCAGTCATGAGAAATGTTGATATACGTGGTCGAAATTTCGATGAATCGAGTGCAAAATTAAGAAGAAATTCGAAAAAGGGATGCCTGTGAAAATATAAATTATTTCAGGGTCACTATTGGAACACCTGAAAAAAAATTTGAACTTAAAAACCAGAGATAGATCAATGCATTTTTAAATCGAAATTTTGTAGACTTTTACAGTTTCAATTGTTCTACAAAAATTTGGAAAATTTCGACCTAATCATGGTTCAGAAAAAGCAGAATGGTTTGAGTTCTTTTAAAAGTTATTTACATTCGAGTTAAAATCTTATTCAATAATATTTAAAGTTACATCAAGAAATATATTTCATGTTTCTTTTTTTCTATTTGAAAACAAAAATACTTAAAAAATATTTGTTATTAGAAAAAATCACCCTGTTTATTAGATCCCTTTTTCGGTAGCCTTTAATTGTTATTATTACACCTAGATGTAGTAGTTTTTTAATTCACAGAATTTCATTCCTTTAGATTCTCATGATTTAAAAATATATAGGTATATATAATTTATATAAATATATCATTTTTAAATGTAATGCAAGTACGTGAGGATATATTTCTATTGTCCTAAAGGTAAAGATATATTTTTGAAAAAGGATTATGTTATTTGGTGAAGAATGAATGAATGATTTCACATCGAAATCTCGACTCTTCAAGAAGGGAAGCAATTTTGTTTCTAAGTTTTCAGCGTTATTTTTTATTAAACTTTCTATTTCTAAATAATCTATATATATATATATTACACTTTGTAACATTTTTATAATACACGATATTTACAAGCATGTCTGCGAGCTCGAAGCCGGGCAAGTGTCTAAAATGCTAAAAAAAATAGTGCTTTTCCCTAAAGCTTGTGTTGTGTCTTTTTATGCGAATGCGCAGCAATATTTTTTACCAATCAATTAGTTATTATCAATTATTCTTTGAAATTTAATTTATTTCCGACATTGAATTTTTGAAAAAACGGGAGTTTTGATTTCTTCATCTTTCTAAAATGATTATTTTTCATGTCGCAAAGTACGGAAGGAAAGCTATAAAAATTTTACTGTAATTCAATTGACAAATATTAAGACCTACGAATGTTTTAATTAGTAAAAAAATAGGGAAATATGTGTTGGGAGTTTGTATTTTTATTCAAGACTTGACCTTTTTATTAAAAAAGTAAGAGTTTTCTTTTTCTCCTAACCCTGAGTTTGAGACTTGGTAGCATTGTAAGGAAAACAAATTGTTTCTGCTGAGTAAATGTTTTACGTGTACCTGACGGATATCCAGCATTTAATGCTTTTCAAAAATTCACTTCTGAGCTCAACGACATATAACTGATTTCTCGGTTGCGTTTGAAAATCAGTATTTTCCCTGACAATTTGAGCTTAAGCGAAGACAGGTCTAAAATTATTAATAGAGTACACATTATCTTTCTCGTATTAATATTAATTTTAGGAATTTTTTCCTGTCTTCATTTAATCAATTTCACTAGTGGCAAATAAGTATTCTTCAACTCTTATTTACAGTCAGAGTCACAAGAGCGTCGTCACGATTTCTGGAGAAAGAAATATTATTTTAAAGTAGCAAAACACAGTTTTGAAATCATTTTGGTCCTCTCAAAGGACTAAAATGCATTCACATATTTTTTTGAAGAAAGCGTCATTTTGCACTTCGTATCTCCATAAAAGAAATGGTCGAAATTCAGTTAAGAAAACATAATTCATGGGAAATCATGGGAAAAAGCACAAGAAACAATAAACTGTCAAAATTTCTTCACCTTCTATTACAATTAATAATCTCGTGATGCTTATTTTTTTTCAAACTTCAATTTGGTACTTATAAAATTCTAAATATTTACTGGAAATTTTTGATTGACGAATTAAAAAAAAATTTTTAACGCATTTTGGTTCTTTGAGAGTAATTCAAATCTGTGTTTTCGTTTCCTTAAAATAATACTTATTTTTTGCGAAATCGTGACGACGCTCTTGTGATACTGATTATAAAATCAAGCGAGATTTACATAACTTCTCGAAGGTAGTTATGTCGCGACAATATGGACAGAACCCTTCATGTCGAACGACAGTTTTTATTATCCGTTCACTGCAGTGTTCCGTGCTTTTACTGGTAATTGGGTTGAAGTTTCAGACGTCTAGTCTGATGATTTTTTTACATTATAGGAATAAAAACATGAAAAAAAAAGTTTCCACAATTCCCAAAACCCAAAGTTATTATTTATTGATTAGCAGAAATTTATTCGGCGTTGTCCAGGATTTTAAGAGATTTCATGGAATTAAAAAGAATTTTAAAAAGACTTTAAATGATTGCAAAAGATTTTAAGTGATTTTAAGAATTTTCAAGGGATTTCAAGAGATTTCATAAGATTCCAAAAATTATAAAAGGATTTCAAGATATTTATAGTGATTGTAAGGAATTCCAAGGAATAAAAAGACTTTAAAAGAGTTATCAAAAAGTCTTTTCAGAGATTTCAAAATATTTCAAGAGATTTTAATGAACTCCAAGGGATTTTAAAATATCTTAAACGAATTTAAGACATTTACACAAGATTGAAAAGATTTAAAAGAATTTCAAATAATTTTAAGAGATTTAAAGTGATTTCATTTGATTTCCTCCGCATTAGAATCAATTCCTTAAAATTTCTTTAAAACACTTAAAATGTCTCAAAATCTCTTAAATTCTTTAGAAATCCATTAAAATTCCTTACAATCACTTGACATCACTTGAAATCTCTTAAAATCCCTTGAAATTCCTTAAAGTCACTTAAAATATGATAAAATCCTTTAAGATGTCTTGAAATATTGTGAAATCTAAACTGCCTTGAACTCTTTCAAAAATCCTTTGAAAATACAAAACGTTCGTCAGACTAGACGTCGGCATCAGTTGAAGCACGGTACACAAATCTGTTAATTAATTTTTTATATTATACTAACACGAAAAACTGCGTTCCCTTTTGCACATTCCTTTTTCTCTCTCACTCTTTTATTATTTATCTGCCCTTAAGCACCGTATTAGTTTTCGGTCTTATGTATTAATTTATATTAATATCCTATGAATGAGTGATGTGAATTGGTGAAAAAATAGCATATTTTAGACAGGAGAGCTAGGACCCCCGAGTAATTTGGACCACAATGATCGGGGACGTTGTCGTCGTCGATTTCGATTTGGTCGAAGTTGCTCGAGGGAGAGCGACTCCTTTGTTCTTGGTCAATCCTCTTCTTCGAGATCCACCGAAGAGTTGGATGAAGAAGTGATCAAAGCGGTAGAAAGACTTGCTGGTTCCTTTGCAGAATAACTGAAGGAAGTAAATCGTAATCTGTGAGGATTCCAATATTCGGGCAGAGAATGGGATCCTTTATTGTTTTTTTCTTTCGCTGATGATTCTAAGGCTCCCAACTCCATCATCGAGCCACGCCGCCTCGCTTCATACCTTTTGTTATCTGTTGAATAGGTATTTTCGAAATTTAACTTTTAACTGTAAGCAGTCTTTTTTAAAAAAATGCCAGGGTGGCCACATGTTAAGGAAATGTCAGAAAAATGGGAGTAGCTGTTAGGGAAAATAGAAATTGATCTATTAATAATAATAACAAATTATATAATTTATTTAAAAGATTTTAGACGATTTCCAAAGATTTCCAGGAAATCTTTGAGATTTTGAGAATTTGCATTTGTCTGAAAATCAGAGAAATATCAAGGAAATTTAAAAATTGAATCTTGTGGCTACCCTGAATGTTGACGGTACTGCAGGGTTTATATTATTTCTCTGAGCAATTTTTATAGAGTCTTACCTGGATTGCTGGAAGGGCTACCCTTTTCAAATCTCATCGCCGTGTATTCGTCGCTTTCGTCGATTTCGTGAGAACCTAAAGTATCAGAAGTACCAACACTTTCTCTTCGGAAGAGACCAATCACAGATTGAATCTTTGGTTGTTCAATTCCTCCTGAAACAACGCAAGGGTAATATTGTTAAAAAGATTGAATTTGAAATAGAATATCAATAAAAATCAAGTGAGAATCACAAAATCACAATCTTCAAGCCTCAGGGTCAGCTTTTTGTTTCTGAATTTACCCTATCCAATTTTCTTACAATAGGGACCCTGAGACCTGTATATTATTTAGGAATTTCAAAACTTGCAAAAGGAACCAAACTGCGGCAGTTACAATAGTGCTTTGGATTAATAATCCAATTCCAAACAATTACTTAGGATTCGCTGAAACAGATGTTAGATATAAAAATCTAATTAAATAATAAGACTGTCATTGGCAGGAATCATTACAAATACATATTGTTTCGATTCATTCAATGACCAAATGGTTTGCACATTATTCTGGTCATATACATTTATGTATGCATTTTACATTACGACATCTGTATTCATTGCAGGTAACGTTTTATATAAGCCTCACTATAACTACATCAATTAAATGTTATCGTTTTATTTATTCTACTTATTCTATGAACCTTGACCTTAATCGTGTTATCAATTACTGAGTAAACTGTCTTTGTTGCTGTTATCGCTGTTACTAAACAATGAGTCATAAGTCCAATTATTCATTTTTCGAGTTAAGCTCATTTCTATTCGAATCTTGGATGTTATTAAGACAATCGTTCAGCGGCCAATCAAATTTTTATATATAACGTACATACCCATTTGTAAAGGAAGCAAAGAATCGAAACTCAGAGCCAGCTTCGACTTTATTCAGGTAAATTTTTAAAGTTAGATTTTAAAAACTTGTTTTATTTACATTATTTTAGTAAATTATACTTTATTTTGATCAATATTTTGATCTTTCACAATTTTTGTCAATATGAAATGAGATTTTGAAATCTAAAATTATTATTAAGACTATTTCACAAAACACCTACTTGTTTACCTTATATGTATAGAAAATCAATTTAAAAAATAATACAAAATTATGAGCATATGCATTTACGTAACATAAAATTGCATAATGAATAATC
Source organism: Synergus magnus (assembly GCA_032275165.1). NCBI lineage: Eukaryota > Metazoa > Arthropoda > Insecta > Hymenoptera > Cynipidae > Synergus > Synergus magnus. Next base: position 11,340,686 of record JAUESH010000015.1, on the reverse strand, counting down.
TCGAGAGTGCTTAATTATTAATCAATTTTTAAAATTGCATTGATGAATAAATAATTTCACATTTACATTCTCAGAGGTTTTGTACTTGCTTAAAATTATACGCACGATTTAATTGCATGCATTAAATTTTATTTTAGGAAGGAGGCAATTCGCGACTGTCCTTGTCCCCTGGAAAAATTGGATTACTTGATTCTTAATCAGAAAAAAATCATTATTTCTGTTTTTCTACATAATCTCAAGCAGTATTTCTATTTTTTTTTACCTAAGAAAGTCGCAGAAGGTGAACTGTACGCTATGTATTCTTTGTTCGAACACCACCCGGGAAATTCATTTTGTTGAATTGGATGAGCAGACTCATAGTCGTCCTCTCGCTTCCACGGTAGCATCGTTTCCGTTGCTGTTGGCGTAGTTACTCGATAAGTATCACCTGTAATTATGAAGAAATTAAAAAAAGGAAATGAATTATGATTTTAATTACAAAAGAGATTTCTCTGGGATAACATCTTTTTGCCGAAAAACCAAAATCCCAAATGTAAAAAAATACCGAAAAAATAATTCCCGGAAAATGCAAATTCTCGAATAAAAATAATATTACCGAAAATGCTTATTAACGAAATTTAAATATACTGAAAATATTTATTAACGAAAGTAGAACATTTCAATTTCCCAAAAATATAAAATACCCGAATTTTCAAATTTCCGAAAACTCAAATTCTCGAAAATTTAAATTCCCGAAAATAAAAAACAAATATTTTTTTTAAATGTTTAACATTTTCGTACAAAACTTGTGTTCAAAATTTCTCTCGAATTTTTGTTTAAAATTTCTTTTCAAAACCTTTATTCAAAATTTCTTTAAAAAATTGTTTAATATTGGTTTTTCGGCAAAAAGATGTTGTTCCATTTCTTCTTTTCTTTAATATTTTAAATTAGGGAAGATTTTTAGGTCTTACCATCCATTTTTCCGAAAGTTTGGCTATCTTCTATTCTTGAATCTGTCTTGGTATCGTCATCGATATCAGCCCCAGAAGACGGTCCATCTGCTCCGGGGGTTATTGACGAATCTGTTAAAATTATGAATTATATTCCTTTTTCGAAGACTTTCAATTTGAAATTGTTCATAATAAATTTACCTACTTTTTCAAGCATATTATTTTATTATCTGTAGATTATCACATCATCAGTAGATTATAAAATAAATTATAAGTTTACTCTACTCAATTGCTTTTTTATTACAATCTACCAAAAAAAAACGAATAAAAATGAATAAGGCTTTTAAATTAAAAAAAAATTGACGTTAAAAATCACAAAAAATAAAATCAAAAACCATTCTAACTTTTGATGTAATTTTTCACGACGTTTTTGGCTAGGTTTATTCCTGTATTCTCAATTTATTGTTAATTAGCTATTTATTTTCCTAACAGAGATTAGTTTCATACCGGAAGTTCGGGCAGTGAATGTTATCCCTGATTCCCAGTCGTCTCTATTCGAAGGTTTAGAAGCATCCCCACTTTCTGACTCATACAACACGTCGTTGATGTAATCTGTAAGAATAATATCCACAAGGGATCGGGTTAGAGTTAGTTATACTTCTTTTATAAGCTTTTCTTATTTTTTATTGATCTTACAAACCTTGCGAGAAGAGTTTCGTTGAACCGTTTTGTTGAAACTCGGGGAAGCTCACATGATTCTGTTTGCCATCCTAGAAACGAAATATTTAATTTTAATCATGAATATACATGTAATTAATTAGTCATATAATTTAATATTATTGTAATTTAAAAAAATACATATTATTTCGATTGAATCCTCTATTTTTGTTAGTCAATTAAACTTTTATGTTATTGAGCCTATTTAATTAAAAAATATTTAACTGGAAGATAAAATTGAAGAAGTATTTATGATTTACTGTAGTTTATAATTTTATATCGAAATATCAAACTGATATCTGCTTTTTTTAAATTGAGAGACTTGACTTAAAATCAATAACCAGTTCCCTTAACTTCGGTTTAATTAATGCAAAAAGTGAAACAAGTATTAGTAATTTTAATAATGAAAAGTTTGACCTTGAATCAAACTAATTTTACTTTTATTTAATTGCATTCGCAGTGTTTGAGAAAATGGAAAGTTTTTTTTTCAAGCATGATTTTGAACTTTTTCTGGAATTTTAATGAGACCTTGTTATCGTTAAACAAGTTTGACGAAGTAAAATCACACAGTATATTCGTTTATTTTAATTACTTTTTTTTGACGACAACTTGTATTGCTTTAATTTTTTTTGATTGCATTCAGTCCTATAAGAGTGATTAATATATATAATATCTGCAATTTGAAGGAATAAATTAGTTTGTCTAATTCTACATTCAAAGCAAGGATCATGTATTAAAAATCCAAATCTGTTAAGTATTGCATTAATATTTTAAACTGCACGGAAATTGCTTTTCTCGCAAGGGGTTTTTAATTTTACCTTCTCTTTCTCGACAGAAACATTTCTTGGAATATAATCTGGCGAAAGGAGTTCAATCGAACCCTCGATACCCTCTTCCTGAATACAATAAAGTATCATCGAATCGCTCAGTACATGCATATGATAATTAAGATGGGGTGGGAAAAAATATTGTAGATTAAAGCTAGACAAAAAATTGCCATGAAAATTTGCAACATGGTGGCCACAAGATTCAATTTTTCAATTTCCCTGACTTTTTCCTGAATTTCATATAAATTTCCCTGATAGAAAAGGATTAAAATTGCGAATAAATTTTCAATAATCTATTGAAATCTTTCGAAACTCAATTAAATCTTTTGAAATCCCCTAAAAAGCTGGGGAATCTTTTAAAAATATAAAAATCCTTTAAAATTCCGCGACAGATTTCAAAAACACTTCAAATCACTTCAAATCACTTCAAATCTCAAAGAATGCCTGGCAATTCTTTATAACCGTCGAATTCCTTGGAAAGCTTCTAAAATCTGTTAAATAAACTATAAAAGCTATATATTTAATACGAAAAAAATAACATAGCTGACAGCTACTCGCATTTCCCTGACATTTCGCAGACTTTCCTGACTTCCCTGACATGTGGCCACCCTGGAAAATGGATTTATCTTGAAGAATTAAAAAGAAGTAGGTACTCACTCAATCTGAATTAATAAGAAGTTACTAATGAAATAGTGCCGATTCGTTTACTAAGTTTTTTTACTGTGAATTAGTAGTTCTTAACTAATTGATAGTAAAAATGCTTACTAAACTGAATTTATAGTAAACCAATCGGCACTATTTCATTAGTAACTTCTTACTAACTGAGAGTAACATTGAGAGAGTACTTGAGGTTTTCAGATTTTCATCAGAATTAAATTCATGTATAAAGTTATTTTCTTAGCTCTAAGTGAAGCCCTCTAATGAATCCCATTTAAATAATTTACCCACCCTCATCTGCTAATAAGGTACTCAAATTATATTCACCTTGAGCAATTTTTTGCTGCGTTTGTGACGATGTTTGTGCTCGCCCACCATTCGTCTGATGTTCATGTGCATCTTGTAATTGACTTGAGTCGATAAATCTCTATCATCGACGGCATGTCGACTGTAGCTGAGCCGACGATGCTGCAATTTCGAAGTCTCTCGATTTCTCTGAAATTATTTCAAGGGTCTAGGGGAACTAGTAAGGAGAAAAACACAAGCAGTTAGTTGCGTAATACTTACGCGTTTATAAGGCTTGCACAGTTCCTCTGCGAGGAGATGATGTATTTTTGCATCAGTTAGATCTTTCTTCGAGGGATTGTATTCCAACTCTTGAAGATCGATGTTCCAGCCAGCCTCCAGCTGGCTGCAACTTGGGCTGAAAATTGAGCGAGTAGGAGTTGAATGAAAGAAAAGCGGAATCATGGGGTGATTCGTTTTTATCGATTTCTGGGAGAACGTGGAGGTTTTTCTCTGAGACGCCTGTTATTTATACGATTTACATCATTAGAGGGTAAATAAAATTGGAGAATAAATGCGGTAAACACGTCAGTTCAAGAAAAGGAAAAAAAGAGAGATATATGATGATATGGAGTGGTAAATGTTGCTTGATATAAATGTTGATGGATGGATGGATGGATTAAGGGAAAGAGTTTGTGGGAACGTTTTAAACATTTTATAGAAGCAGATGAATCCAGAATCCGAAATAAAAATATTGATTATTAGGATTGTCTCTATCAGTACCTAGATTTCAGTCCATACCTGGCATTGAATTGACCAGTATTGCTATAATTCCTGAATATGGCAGACATGCTTTCGGTGCCACTTATGTTGCCGATAGTTGAAGCATTCCTCCTGATATAATCAAGGGCGTCCTTCATAGCTAATTTAGAGTAAGTCTCCAGAATCTTTGGTTCAGCACCACAATGGTCCCTCACAAGATAGGGACGAATGAATTTGTTGTCAAAGCGTTTGAACCTGAGGATCAGAACAATATTCTCAAATATTTCCCCCAAAGGTAGCTCTCAATTATTGAATAATAGACTACATTCATGAGAAAAAGATACATTCGAAATTTGAAATAAATCATTTCTACCTATTAGACTCAAATCAGAGAGAACATTCTTATTATTTACATTACTGGTCGGAATTGTAGGATCACCTGTTTTTCGATTATCGTTTGAGTTCTCTAAAATTTAATTACATTAAAGATTACATTTTTTCTTTTGAGTAGGTTAAAAGCTATCAAAATTCTGCTTAAAATGAGCCCAGAACGAAGTCACTTTGTCAATTTTTCAAGAAGATATTAAAAAAAAAAGTCAAATCTCCATTTTTTATAGAAATATCATTAACTTTCGAAGTAATGAACATTCTGCTCATTTTAAGCAGAATTTTGATGGCTTTCAACTTACTTAAAAGAAAAAATGTAATTAAATTTAAGAGAAATTAAACGATCATCGAGACACAATTCTCACCGATATCTATCTTATATCTAATATTAACAATAAAAGCTTTTTTCTCTTATCAGATCAATATGAATTATGAACTCGAGCAAAGAAATAGAGCATTAAGAACAGAGAACTGAGTCTTTTATTATTTGAGTGAGGCGCTGTACCGTTTTTTAGACTATCGCTGATTATAATATTGTTTTGCAAAATAATGTGAACAATTAATTTTAAGTGTCCTTTTAATATTGTGAATCGAAATCCAATAGCCAAGAAGTGTTTGCGTGTTCACTCACTTGTCCCTGACATGGTAGTTCCCGTGCTTTCCTAGAATATCTTCGATCCCTGCCATCGTATGATCCATAATCTGAAAGGCGTGATGATATCTATCATTCTTATCACTCGCGTTTCTTAGGTTCCATTAATTCAAAAAACTGTTTTAAAATTATGAAAAATAACTTTTTTTTTTTAAATTCTAGAGAATTATTTGAAACACCTTCACTGAATTTTTTCTACGAAAAATGAGTCGTGAGAGAAAAAATAATAAAACGAACCCTCTCGTGAATTCTTTCGTTCATAGTTGGCTTCCTTTTCTCTGCTCTTTTAACATTGAGGATCTTTACAAGAGGCTTGATAGTGATTCCCTGAAAGAAGATTGAAAGTCGTCTTTGATCTGTTGTTTGTGCCCTTTTTCGTTCATCCGCAGCCTTCAAGTATCAAAACTATAAAACCTTGTACTTTCTTTTTACAAGTTCTTACCTGAATGAACACTGTGAAGTATATGACTGCAATGGTTGTAGTGACAAACATATTTTTTAGTTTCACGTGCTTTGGATCGATCAATAGGACCAACGCGAAGGCCACAGCACCTCGCAAACCGCCGTAGGACATAACAAATTTTTCCACCTTATCCAATTTGTGTAGGCGAAATTGATTCGCCAAGGCAGACAAAACGATTACACCTGTAAATTAAATTAAAGCCCACATTATTTCTTTCCCTAAGCCACTTATGTAAGGGAAAGCTTTCACCGACATGCTTCAATTCCTCCAAGACAATTCGACGATTATGAGAATCGAGCAATATGTTATCCAGAGCTAATATATTTTCCTTCCTTCAAGGTGTTTTTAAATTGCTTCTTTCCTCTAAATTTTTGATGGTAAAGCAAAATATCGGAAATTGGATTTCTTACAAAAAACTATGGGTTAAAAAGATATAGCAAAAGTGATAGAAAAAGTGATAGCAAAAGTGTTACGAAGGTTGAATTATTTTAATTGTGAACTTTTGATTAAACTTTAAATTCTTAAGAAAAACTAGATTTTTGGATGCATAAAGGTCAAGTATTATGATGTAAAAAAGTTTTTGCCTTAAGGGATTTTATGAAAGACTCCATGACCTTTAAGATTATCCTTGGGACAGGTACTTGTTGGAGATTTGCATATTATAACAATTTTCGCAAGAATCTGTAGACGATTTTCATTGAGGTTAGATAACAATTGTAGGATAGGTAAATCAATATGTATAACAACTTTGATATGAATTGTAGTGACTGATGTAATGAGAAGGTTAAATGAAACATAATATTAAATTGCCATTTAACAGAAAAATAGTTGGAGAAGTGGATGGAATGTTTTTTCGAATGTGCATTTCGAGTTTGAAAAAACTTTTCCGGATAATCAAACAAAATATGTTTATTTGAAACTTGCAACTTTTATTAAATCTCTTGAATTATTTTCAAATTATTTAAAAGTAAACTTTAAAATCCTGTGAAATTTCCTTAAAATCCTTTAACTCTTCTGAATTTTTTTGAAATCCCTTCAACTTTTTTTAAATTATTTAAAATCTTTCGAATTTTCTCGAAATTCGTTAAAATCGATTGAAATCTCTTAAAATCCTTTAAATTTTCTTAAATCCCTTAAAATCTCTTAAAAATCCTTAAAACTTTTGATATTTTCTTATTCCCTTGAAATATCTTGAAATCCCTTCAAATCTTTTTAAATAACTTGAAACCTATTTCTCACCTACTTTTATTTTAAAAAATCACCTTTTCACCTTTTTTAATGACAATAGATACTGTGATGACTGATATTAATTTATTTTTGACGCATTCTTTGCAACTCAACTTCGCTACTTTTTCCTTACTTAAAATTTAAATTCTTAAAAATTCTTAAAAATTTTTTAAATATATTTTTAAATAAATTGTATTATTGCAATGGAGCAAATTATACGCATGTCGCAACACACTATGTATTGTATGATGATTCTATCGTATAAGAGGGACCTTATATTTATAAGCGGAAAAAATACGGGGATTTTCCGGGAGTTTCGTGGGCAAAATTTAGTAGATACCCTGTATCAAAGAAAGCAAATTGGAATCAATAAACTTGAAAGTTGAGGTTTTTGATTCTATTGATTCAGTTTAAGTTTGGCTCTCATTTTCAATGTATGTTAAGGAAAGAAGAGTGTTTAATCCACTTATAGGGTAAGAGCATCTTTACAGAGTCGAATAGTAAACATTAGTATCAAATATCGATCTCTGACTCTTTGCTTTCCCGTTTCTTCATCGCACACACGATATTCTACTTTAGCTTTTCCACTCACCAATGATCCTATAAATGGAGCAAAAGACTATCGTCATCACTATGAACCAAGTGTTCCAGTCGTGATGATTGTTCACAGTAGCCACACCGAGGAACATGAATATAATCGTTTCCGAACTGCTGGATAGCATCTTCATTGTATATTTTACCGTAGTGTGGGACTTGTGCGATATATTGGCCTCAACGTAGTTTTTCATAGTGATGCCGCAAAATGTGATTCTGCAATGAAAAATTGTTCTCGTAATGGAAATTATTAGAAATTGTGTTAATGGTGGAACTGGGCACAAGACTAGGAAGCATTATGATAATTGAAACGAATATTCTACCAGGCGAACTTTTGTAAGAGCATTTGAAATGATACTGAAAAATCTAAACACTAATATCGTTTCCACTAAGTACATAAGAAATTTAATTCCATTTGGTTTAATATGCAAATAAGAAAGCACTTCTAAAGGTATAGTGTTACTGAATTTACATAATAGAATTGGACATGAGATGCTTCAATTATAAAGTACTTATGACAGAGTACTCTTTTATCTACATTTATGAAAACTTAATAATTATTCGAGGGGCTCACCACTCCTTGTAGTGTTTATTTAATTAGCCACAATTTAATCATGATATAAAATTCATTAATGTGCCCAGTTCTGAATTTTGGTATATACAAAAAAAATCTTACGCTAGAATTCCGGACATGTGGAATATCTCAGCGTTGAGATAGGCCAGGTAAGCCATGATGAAAATGAAGATAGGTTCGATTACGCGAACCTGGTGCGTAAATCTGGTTACGAAACCAGTGGCGAATCCCCAGATCACACCAATTATTGTACCACCAATGGCAACGATGAGAAAGCTTGCCAAGCTAGACAAAATGTGCGTGTAATTGATTCTGTGTATTCCCATATCACTGTAGGCCTCGAACATGTGATAAAGTACCTGTCAAAGTTACGAGAGATGGTCAACTAGATCTGGAATACCAGATCTCCTATCTATACTACAATTGCTACACGCCCCTAAGAAAAATGAGTCTCCTTTCAAGAATAGTCCAGTAGAGTAATTTATGAACATCGCCTTACTATATACATTTAAAAAATACACTTTGAATTTATATTGTTATTTCAGTAATCGCACATAAGCAAATTTTACTATTAAAATTGTTATATGGTAATTATAAGATGAAAATACATACAAAATTTAAGATTTTATACTTTTATTTTTAAACTTTTACACTTTTTAGACCTGTAAATACTTTTCTTGGCTTTTGTCCTTGGCCTTGTCGCAACTACTTGTCCACTGAGCTGTTCTTTCAAATAGAGCACATTCGTAACATTTCATAAAAGCTCGAAAAATTTCAAATCCTTGATGAACTTGGTGTTTTATTACATTATGAAATGGAATATAATTTTTTTTATATAATTTTACTGAGAATTAAATTCCAACGATGTAACTCAATGTATGCTATATAGTTTTACACGGGCATAAATTTTAAATAAAAAATGGATTTGATTGCTTTGTGAGAATTTTGATGGAACTGGTTGAGGACTGAATTGATTTCCTGAGGAACCCAGGTGGAACTGATGGAAAAGCAAATGAACATTGTAGAAATGGAGATAAAATCGAATGAGGCTTGCGAAAGCGATTTTAATTTTATATTTAATGAAATGCAATACGCACTTTTTCTTTTGATGAACTTTTAGATTTGAATTTTACGTGGAATTTTGATCCATGTCATATTATTATATTATTGTACAGGTGAATGTACATAATTATAATCACGATTACAAGATAAATTTCTTGCATGACTCGTTAATGATTATCATTGAATGATATAGGAAATTGCTACAATATGGGACATTGACTAATACTTACGACTGTTACGGCGTCGTTTAACAGACTTTCGCCAAATACAACTATGTACAGAATTTCGTTAACATGAATTTCTTCAAACACCGCCAAAACAGCGACAGGATCAACTGCACTGATCAAGGCCGAAAATAGAAACATATCCAGGAGAGGTGTCTCGATACCTCCGAACATGCCAAATTGACCCAAAGCCCATAAAGTTCCTCCTATATTTACAGAGAGAAGAAAATTGCTTCCAGTTCCTGTTATACAAATGTGTTTCCACTGCATGCGTTGCGGAATGTGTTTACGTAAGGACACATCTTCTATTTTCGAACACTGTAGTCGTAACAGAATTTATGCGCATTGAACGTAATGGTACTTATGAATAAAGCAGAGCGAGGCTGTTTATCGTCTGGATGTAACACTTTTCCAGCTATGAAACACTTTTCAGTTTAAAAATGCCCTTTTCAAATTTTGCAGCAGCAATTGCACTACCGGTCAGAATTGTGAGTTCACCTGTTTTTCGATGATCGTTTAAGTTCTCTAAAATTAAATTACATTTTTTTAAGTAAGTTAAAAGCTCTCAAAATTCTGCTTAAAATGAGCCCAGAACGAAGTCACTTTGTCAATTTTTCAATAAGATATTTAAAAAAAAAGTAAAATCTCTATTTTTTATAGAAAATATTTTTCTCATTATTTCCTTTTGAGAAAAATATTTTTATAAAATATAGAAAATAATTATTCATAAAGTTTCTGCAAAAATATATTAGAATTTACATTCATATGATTTTTATTATTATTTTCCTACTGATCAGGTGATATTGAAAATTTTTTACGTATTTTAAATCCTAATACAGAGAAATAATTTTACAATTATTTCAATAAGTCTATCAGATTCTATAGAGATTTACCTTTAAAATGAGTCCAAGAAATTTAAATAATGTTCATTATTTCGAAAGTTAATGATATTTCTATAAAAAAAATAGATTTGACTTTTTTTTAAATATCTTCTTGAAAAATTGACAAAGTGACTTCGTTCTGCGCTCATTTTAAGCAGAATAA
>JAUESH010000015.1:11304288-11320883 GCA_032275165.1 Synergus magnus | reverse complement strand
GATTGATTTTGAATGGGCCTCGGATTAATTCGGATTGAAAACTTCCTTCGGATTAGATCGGAATGAAACTGTTTGGTCCGGATACAAATTCCGGATTAATTTGGATTGGTTCGGAATGAATTTCAATCCGAAGCTTTCGCTAGGGTACTCATCCTAGAAATTTCGTTCAGGGGATTAAGATGATATCACGATTCTTGAGGTTCTGATGAACATATTGTGCAATTTAAAGTTAGGACTGTCTATAAACTGATAAATGTCCTAAAAAATGATGTGATGAAATGAAGTTTGTTGTTTAATTAATATTTGTGGAAAATTATATCGTGTGCGAGTTTATTAATTTTAGTAGGCAATCGATATATTTTATTGGACTGCCTTTCATGTTTATTGAGTAACTCATCATTTTTAAATACTAAAAATACCAGTCGCGCTACACGCTGCGCGTGTTTCACTTTTTATTTTTTAAGGCACAATAATTTTCAATGCAAGTTAACTATATTGAATCGATAATTATAAAATTGTTAAGGAGTTATTTATAAAATATATATATCACGTGTTTTATGCTTCTTTTATCTAGTATATAATTCTAGTATATTGGATCTTTTATTGAGAATATTTCAAAAGTAGTGTATTTCAATGAAAATTTTCTTAATAATTTATTTCCTCATTAATTTATTTAATGAAATATTAAAAATTATTTGCAAGATAAGCTCGTGAAAAGTTTTTATTGATAATCAAGTTCTAAATGTGACAATATTTCAAAGAAGATACTAATATCCTAGATTGCGGTTCTAGGAACTCGGTACAATGGGGTTGGTAGAATCGGGGTTTCCGTGTATTTGTATTCTAAAACCTGATAAGGCGCTTTATCAAAAAGTCCCTAAAAAATAGTTAAATATTCACAATGAAGAAGTATTTTTAAAATTTTTAATAACAATATAATCTTCTCTTTTAAAGTAATTTTTTGGTTTATTTTCAACTTAATGATCGGACTTAGAATTTTTTGTGGCAACTAATAAAAGGGGAAATTAGGTAGGCCCCTGCGAGAACCCAACTGGGCTTTTCCAGTGTGGACATAGTGTTAAATTAAACTAAAATGAAATATTATATTGACACAACTTCAAACATGTTTCCTTAAATTTATAAACATTTTATTTCTATAAATTGAGAAAGCGTTCGTACCAAACTTTGAACAGACATGAAAAATGTTTAAACTGTCTTTTAATATAATCTGTAAACTCTTATAAATTTCTGAAGAAAGATACAAAAAAATAGTTTATTTAAAATCGCTCACATCTAGGATATTCTATGTGAATAAGTTTATAGTTAAGGTTGTTCACCGCAGTTACAACTCAGATATTTTTTTTCGTGGAATGACCCAGGGTTCATTTTAGTTCATGTCTATAGGTGGACAGGAAAATTACCTCTACCCTACTCTATACTCAATTTTGCTCTGGTTTGACGCCCACAAGAGAAGTTCGAAATAATATATCCTGTAGGTGATGGAGTCAAGTTAGGCTGAGTTACTTAAGCGTAAGTAAGTTGGAAATGTTGAAGGTAGGATGGGATGTCCTCTTGAGTGGAAATATGATGGGCATATGGCAGCAGATGGCCCACTCGAGCCTTAGGCTATTTCCTGGCTGTGACCGTATCGATAAATAACAGTGATTCGAAAAAATTCTAAAGTTTATGCAAATATTAAAACTGTCTTTTTATTTATAGCATTGTTTAACATTTACATTTTATTGATAACATTGTTGGGTAGAAACTGGTTACAAGTAAGAAAGCGCCCATGCAGATCTTATGTAATACTTAAAGGGGAAGGGAAGGTGTTCAGCTTAGGTCGTCTTCATGTTAAAAAGGGTCGAAAAAGGCTTCAAAGAGCAACAATAAAATGTAAAATAAAAAAATATTTTTATCATATTTTGAAAAAAAATAAAATAAAAATACGATAGATGATAATTAGTTATTTAAGGATTTTGTTTAGGATAGTCAAAGTGTAATTAATTGGTTCTCTCTCAAGAGAGAAATTAACTGCTAAGCGACTCTGAAGTTGCCCTTAAGAAGTGTTAACGATATATTATATTGCAATAAATTCCCTTTCTAAAAATGAAAAAAGAATACAAGAAGTGTGAAATTGACATGTCTTATCAAACTCTACATGCTCTACTGAAAATCCAAAGTCTGACATTTATGTTCTTTTTTTCACTGTGAGCCTTTCAAATTTTTATTTATTTATTTATATTTCAAAATTATATTAAAATAACGAACTTTATTTTATGAAATGAAAATTCTACCTTGCTTTAACCGAATATTTTTTTTGATTTATAATATGATTCCTGACTTTGCAAGCTTCGATAGGTCAAAAAGTTTACTTATATAGTGGGGTGACTTTTAATGAGATTTATTGTAACTCAAGGGGAAAATAAATTCAGATTTTGGGAATTATAAATATTCCAGAATTCGGTTGATTTATTTATTTTTTTATTTCTCAAAATTATGAGATTGACGTTGTGAATTATTATGATTTGAGATTTTAAATGTTCATTTTACCTCTTCCTTCTATTTATTTCAAAAATAGATTTCTTTCTTTACCTTATTCTGCGAAATAAACAATACCTGTCATTTCAAGAAAACTATATATTTCCTGTGAGCTTGTATTTTTTCTGTAAGTGACGTGGACATTTTCCGTTTTATAAGGCCATGAAAACATTTTATGTCTGCTCAAATTGAGATAGCAGAATGTGACTCAGTGTTGTACTGAGTATACTTTAAAAAATGTTTTAAAATTTTATATTATATATTTTATCGTATAAAAAAGAATATATACCAGTTATATATATTTCGATATCACAAGAATCAAATATTTGCTGTTCCTTTAGATTATATTACTTTATTTTGTCCCTGAGATACCTTTAGAAGGAAACTTTTTTGATCATAAAGAGAATATTGACTTGAACAACAGAATTCTTTTGAAAGTTAAATAAAATTAGTTAATTAGTTTTATATTAAAACAAATCTATTCTTACTCTGTTCAAAATTCAATGAGCACAACCTTTTGTAATTTCTAATTCTTCTTTTAAAAAATATTTATTATATATTTAAATAAACATGTAATTGAAAGACGATAGGATTTCTTTGGAGATAAAAGTCTAAATAGATGATTATAGTTTTGTTTCAGCAGAATTTGAATAACGTCGAATGGTAGTGATGTGAATGATTAGAATATAAAAGATTTCAATAGATCTGAGTCATTTGATTGATTGGCTTACAGAGTTCCACTTTATTCAGAATAGATTTCAGAGAAAACGAAATCCATAACTTATATACCGGACTCTCTGTTAACTACTATAAAAGTTCAATGCTATCAGTATTTCCATTATTCTTCCATAATGTTCTAGAAATGCAAAACGTTCGAATAAAAAAAAAACCCTAAACTTTAATTATATAGTTATAAATGAAAATAAACTTTAGAATTCTTTTTTTCATAACACAGAATTGTATTTAAAAAAGGAATCTGCATTTCATGTCAAATTTTTGCTAAAAGTTCTTTACATTTAAATTATTGAGTTTAACAATTTAACATGAAACAATTTAAATGAAACAATTACGAATTCCAATTAACCGCAAATGTAATAATGTGAGGCACATTAAACCAAAACTGCATTTATTCCTCTAGATTCGATCATAAAATATTCAGTATCTGTAATTAAATTGTAATACATTTCTCTTTTATTGCACAATATTTCACATCTTTATTATCAACGTAAAATTTACGATGTATTCATTCGTAATAAATTAAATTATCGTGATAAAATATTATTTTACATTTTACGTTTATTAATTTTATGCATTTACCACTTTTAAAATATTTCAATTAAATATCACGTACATATCATGATTTTCTGAATAGCAGAAAATGAGTCGTGGATACAGTTTACAAACTCGAGTTGTTGGTACCTTGCAAACGTTGATAATTTGCGTTGTTATAATGAAATTCGGAGACACCTCTACCGTTGATTTTGCCATTCACCTGACATTTTATGAAACGTTCAACCATCCTTGCTTCCTCATTGTTTCCTACAAAATGAATCACTTCGTCTACTATTTCAATCTGCACGTAGTAGATTTTGTTTCCTGCATGAAAATTAGCCATCATTAATGTTTCGAAGTTTTTATGATATATTACATCGTTTTTTTATTGTAAAGATTTTTATGGATAAACCGGGATCGAAACGAAATTCAAGGTAATTTTTGGATTCACCCAATTATTTTGTTCAATATTTTTTTAAGTAATTAAATTAATTAAATTTTCAATTAATTAAAATTTAAATCAGATACTTTTACAAAATTAACAAATTTCCCGTAATTTCGTTGAGATCCCTTGGGAAACGTCATTTTTGTCTGTATATAATGTTTTAATTGAATAAGTTTTTACTGCAAGTAGAACTTACATTGAATATCTTGAGATTAATTAAAGTGAATGTAAACAAATTGTGCTCGGGTAGTTCTTGACGAAACGGTCCGATATTTAATATTACTTGTATTCACTTTAATATTAGCATTATAATTTAATTTGAAAACACTGGTTTTGTAATATTCGTAGTTTCTGGAGGTATTCAATTTATTATTAGTATTAAAAGATAAGTGAAATGAAATGATAACGCTATTTGTCATACACACCTGCTTGAAATGAAAAGGCGTAATCTTTTGGTGGCGTGCCATGCTCGCCATGTTGATATAACTCTAAATCACAATTCTTCAATGCATGCAATGTGCCATTGGGTTCATAGACATAACCCAACTTCAACCTGTGGCCCACATAAAATTAAAATTGATTTATTACATGATGAAAAAAATTGGCATCGAAATTTTTTCATTGAGTTTCGAATACTATACAACGAAAAGTTGGCACTCATGGACAAATCATATTTACAGAATGATTAATACGGAGATAAGAACCTTTCTTATATTTAATTGCAAAAAAAAAAAAAGAAAAAATCGTATGAAACTTGATTTTAATTACATATTTCTTGTCCTATTATGTTTTTGATTCGTCTTTACTAGAACTCTCATTTGCAGACCAAAGTTTTAGATTGATAGGGATTCTTTGCTGACCTGTTTCACTTTGAGTAATTTTATTTAGCTGTAACTGTCGTCAAAGCGATTGAAACTTTTTTGAAGTTATAACTTCATTTGATTAAATATATTTATTTGAAAAGAACCTTGGAAATACGAAAGTTAGAACGAGGAATAATTTGAAAAGTTACAAAACAAGTTTCTATTTTCTTATTTCGTTTCTATTGACGAACGGTTTATATTTTTTTTTACATTTAATTGGATTAGGAATATCAAAAAAAAAGTTCCCAAAACCATTTTATTTTCATTTATTTACTAACAGAAATTTACCCGGCGCTGCGCGGGATTTTAAGATACTTCAAATGACTGTAAGGAACTTCAAAGGATTTCATAGAGGCTTTAAGTGATTTTAGGGAATTTCAAGTTATTTTAAGGAGTTTCATTTAATTTTAAGGAACTTCAAGGAATTTTAAGAAGGAATAGTTCAAAAGATTTTAAGGGATCTTGTGGGATTTAAATAAATTTTAAAAGATTTGTTTAGAAGTTTTAAGAGATTTTGTGGAATTTTTAGATACCAAAAGATTTTTTAAATAAATTTTGAGAGATTTGAACATGTTCTTAGAAATTTTAATTTCTAATTTAAAAAATTTTAAAAAGAAATTTTACGTTTTTTTGTGGAATTAAAGAGATTTCAAACGCTTTTTAGAAATTACAAGGGATTTTGTGGAATTTAAAAGTATTTCTCTTTTTAAAGTAATTCTCTTGAAATTCTTTAAATTCTAAGAAAACCTAAGGGATTTTAAGAGATTTCAAGTGATGTCAGGTAATTGTAAGAAATTTCAATGGATTTTAAAAGAATTTAAGAGAGTTTAAGGACTTTCAAGAGATTTCAAGACTTTATGAAAGAAACTTATTCTAATGTGGAGGAAATCAAATGAAATCCCTTAAAATTCCTTAAAGACTTGCAATCTCTGAAAAAAAACTTTTGATAACTCTTTCCAACTCCTTTAAAAATCCCCTAAATACCTAAAATCAATCAAAATCTCTTAGCATCTCTTGAAATTTTGTCAAATCCTATAGCTTTTTTTATCCCTTGAAATTGCTTAAAATCACTATAAATATCTTGAAATCCTTTTATAATTTTTGAAATCTTATGAAATCTCTTGAAATCTCTTGCTTAAAATCACTTAAAATTTTTTGCAATTATTTAAAGTCTCTTTAAAATTCCTTTTAATTCTATGAAATTTCTTAAAATCCGCGAGCAACGACGGATAAATTTCTGTTAGTCAATAAATAAAAATTTTGGATTTTGGGAACTTTGGAAACTTTTTAAAATATTTTTATTCCAATATAAATGTAAAAAAAATTGTCAGATTAGACGTTTGAAATTTCAACCCAATTCATATAGCATAGATAATTATTAAAAGAATGAAAACATGAATTTTACTGCGATCAGAAGTAAACTCCCGGTTTTTTAATTATATTCCCGGTTTTTTTCCGGTCAATAAGGTTCCCGGTCACTTCCCGATCTCTCTTGACGGTTTACGGTCAAGTAGTCACACTGAAATTATTCATTTTGGAAGTATATTTATGGACACCCTGTAAAAGGGATTAGAACCAAAAATAAAATAAAATTAATATAAAAATTTACCTCGAACAGGTGCAGGGTTGGTTAATCACGCCGATGGACGCCATTGTTCCATCCTCCAGAAAGAGCATGTGAAAAATGTATCTGTGCATTAATTTCCAGTCTCGCTTTAATCCTGCGAATGTAAAACTGATTGGTTCTAGTACTATCATGCACCAGTGAGTTTTCAGGCGCCATAGTAACACGACCAAGTACTTACCATAACTGTGATCGCGAAATGCCTGACCATTAAACTCGTAGGGCTTTCCGTCGATCGTCAACTTAGCATTTATGCTTCCCATTTGCTCGTAGTGGGTCTGGTGAGCCCTAATTGAGAAAAAATATAGGTCACGAATGACTATTTTCATACAAAAAAAAGAACACATATAGGTACGTAAAAGGGAGTACAATGGTGAGAGTAAAAAAGAAAATCTATACTATAACTGAAGCTTGAAATTGTGCTAATTGACTTTCAATAGATTTTGTGATGGTTATGTGTATGAAAAAGAAATATGTAATATTATTACAAAAACTCGTAAATCCTATAAATGTGACGAAAATTGCGTCTTTGATATTGCTAATAAAAATTTCCACCCACATTTTAATAATTTTCGCATTCCATTTGCTAATAAATTGAATATCCACAAATATATATTTTTATAAAACCTTAAAGGTTTTGTATCATAGATAAATAATGTGATTATCAGGGTGGCCACATGTCAGGGAAGTCAGGGAAATGTCAGAGAAATGTCAGGGAAAAAGAAATTATCAGGGAAATCAGGGAAATGCGAGTAGCTGTCAGGGAAAATAGAAATTTATATATAAAAATTAATTTCAAAAGATTTTTCAGAATTTTTTTGGAAATTTAAAGAATTTTAAGAGATTTTAAATGTTGTATTTTGAAGAATTTTTAACCCGATCCCCGTATCGTTGTTTTTTTACTTACGTTAACCATATAGGGGGGTAATATTGACTTTATGATAAAATTATGGAATTTGATATTCGTTAAAAGAGTTGAAGAAATATTTTTTATTTTTAAAAGAGTTTGTGAAATTTTTAAGGATTTCGTGGAATTGTAAAAGATTTTGAGGGATTTTAAATGTTTTATTTGAATTTTAAAACATTTCAAGAGGTTTTTATGATTTTTAAAAGATTTTGTGGAATTTGAAAGGATTCCATAAAATTAAAAGAGATTTTCAGGGATCTTTTTCCAGGGAAAAGGAATTTTAAGGGATTTTAAAGTTTAAAGTTCAGAATAAAGAGTTGAAAGTAAAATTTAAAGGTTTCAAAATAATTTTGAGAAATTTCAAAGGAATCAGGGGAACTTTATGGAATTTCATGGAGTATTAGGAAATTTTAAAGGATCTCATGGAATTTTAAGAAATTTTAAGAGATTTTAAAGGTTTGAAATTTTAAGGCATTTTAAGACATTTCTATGAATTTCTGGAAATTACAAGAAATTTTTCAAGAATTTAAAAGTTTGTCGTGAAATTTAAATAAATCACTTTTTGAAATCACTTTAAAGAAATTAAAATGATTTCAAAAGATTTAATGTGATATTACGAGATTTAAAAAGATATCAATAGCATTTTAATTTTAATAGGAAATTTTAGCGCATTATTAAAAACTTATTCGTATTTTAAACACATTTCTCTCAGGGAAATTTGTCTTAAAGTCAGGAAAATGTCAGGGTAATTGAAAAAATGACTCTTGTGACCACATGATTATGTGAACGCAAAGTAGTATGGTTCTCAGTTTGGAATAATTTTTTAGAGGACTTTGAGTTTTTGAATGTATTGAAGAGTACAGAGCACATTTCTATGCTGCATATTCTGCATATTCTGCAATTGTAGAAACTTACTCTCGGAGGTTGTTGAAATACTCTTTGGTCCAATTTTCTTGAGCCAAAGCCCTACAGGTTGTCTCTATTGCCATATCCGTATCGAAGTCGAAATAAGCCAGATCGCTTTTCCATTCGCCATGAAATACGACTTGAGCAACTTTAGATTCGCAAGGCGGAGAACTTCCATCATTTGATTTCGAAACCGACGTATATCTGTGAATAAATGGGCTTCTATATTAATTTCTTTAGCCTTGCATATTGAGTGGAATGAAATTTATCGAAGAATTTGATTAAGCACGAAAAAATTATACGGGAATAGTTTTTCCATCTGTAGCACTAGTCGCGCCATAAAACTAATTATTTAAAATACAAATTATATATAAATTAAATTTGAAGTAAGTAATCAATTATTTTATGCGTACTTCATTTTTCCGTCAAATTCGACTTTCCATTCTTTCATGGGCTTAATAGGCGTGAATCGAATGCCTTCTGCTTCGAAAGCATTGTGTTTAGATCCATGTAAAAGAGTATTTGGAAGCTTTTCACTACGCAATAATCCTACTCCAGGTACCTAAAGTGCAATTATATTTGGATACAATATTTTAAATATAATTTTAAGTTATGAAACACAAGCTTTAATAATATTTGATGAAATGGTAGATTATTTTAGGAGATTCAATATAATATTTTTAAAAGTCTTGAAAGAGTTTTAAATGTTTCTGAAGAATCCTTAAATTTACTAAGATTTTTTAAATATCTCTATACTGTTCGAGAAAAATCTAAAATATTAAAACAGTTGTGGATTATTTATTTAGAAAATTCTGGAAATCTGCCATTTTCGAATAGTGGCAATATTAATAATTCAGAAAGATTTTTAAATAAAAAATTGCTTTATTGTTAAAAATAAAAGAATAATAGAAAAGTCCTGGTGCTGATATGAAATGATCGTGAAAAGTCTCCTGATGCATGATAAAATCGTGAATTTCTGCATAATTGGTTGCCTCTCGCCAGGCGCTTGTTCGAGTGATACGAAACTTTTTAAAGTCTTTTTCAAGTACAAATTTGTATTTTTACTTGTTTTTCTTTTAAATAAATTGTTTAAATTAAATTTTTGAAGAATAATGACTTATAAAATATTCTTCAAGTGTGAATATTAAATCAATAAAATTAGAATTTCTAGATTGTTTTGACACAGCAGTTTTTTTAATAAAAAAAATTATACCTTATTCGAAATTTTAATCATACAATTATACACGTATTATGAAAAATAATTCAAAGTTCAAAGCTACATACCACAAGATAGAATAAACCATTGACGACACTATCGTGGCGTCTTTCAGTTCCACCGACCATATAGAAACCATCTTGGCTGACACCCATGAAAAAAACAGCGTCGAATGCCTAATTGTAACCCTCATAAAATTAATTTTTTTATAAATATATCTTTTTATCAATTTAGCAGTTGAAAGATTACAACATCAAATTGATAAAGTAAAATCTAGAAAAAATATTAACCTTTAAAGGGCTGTAAAAATTCATATAAGTTTTTCAATTCTTTAAAATTGAAAGCGAATGGTACTGGAATAGATATTAGGGTGATTTTTTTTGCTTATTTTCAAATTCAATTTGGCACCCCTATAAATTGTTCCTTTTGGTGAGAAAATTACCTCTGACTTTTTTCAGAATTAAAAAAAAATATTTAGAGGTCACTCAAGGCTATTTTAAGGCAAAAAAATCGAAATCGGTAGAGCAATTCAAGAAATGCCGTTTTTTAAACAAAATTAGATAACTTTTTCAATTTTTAATATTTTTGCACCAAAATTGAACTATTTACTTTTGAAATGATTTAATTTCAGGCAAAAATACACGTGATGGCGATTGCTTAAAAAAAGGTATTTGTTTGAGCGACCGAATGTGTATTTTTTCGAAAAAATTGAAATTACGTTTTTCACAACTTTTTTTATTCGAGGCCCTTAGTTTTGGCATTTGAAGGGAAGATATTGCTATAAAATTTGCTCTCCGGGTTATTCAATATGCCCTTTAAGGGTTAAGTAATACAAAATATGGTATAAAATATTTGTTTCGTCATAAAATGGCGAATCAATGATATGTATCAGTTTTTTAATTACCCTCGGATGGGATGATAGCATTTGAGGCATATCCATATCCTCTGGTGTCGGTCGTGATTTTAATCCATAACCAGTTTTATGGCTCTTTTTACTGTCTATATAACCCAATATCTGAGTGCGAAAAAAAAATTCCGCTTGTATTATTATTGCAAAAATTATCACTATAGCTTGAATTAAAAGAGAAGTCTTTTCGGAAAAAGGGTAATATTGATGGTAAGCCAGAAAGTTTCATTTAAAAATACGAAAGAAAAGGTTGACCCTTCAATGAGGTAAAAGTGACTCTATATACTGTAGAGTTGTAAGATAAATCAAAGTAAATTGTGGTAGGAACCATGTGAGTCTGAATTAAATTAGACTGAATAGAGGTAGCTGGGGTTGAATGAGGAGATTGGCAGGCAAACACAGCCGAAGTACCACATAATAAATTCGAAAACCCCTAGTTTTACTAACATTTTGGAGAACCCCGCCAATAAAACGATCAACAACAACGTGAGAGACAAAAAACAATTTTATTTTACTATACAGAGACTGTGTTCTGTTTCAACGCCCAGCTTCTGATGGAAATTTGATAGCCTATCACATATACTGTACGTGACCAGCGTATCGAATTTATACACTTTTAATCGATAATCGTCCAAAAGAAAAATTCACACTCTCTAAAATGAAATACACCCATTTTCATTAAATCAAATCAAATTATTATTATGTTGGCAACTTTATGTTCTATTGCACTGTAATTTATTATAATTGTATTTATTGGAATGTATTTACTGTATTTATTGTAATTCAATTTAATACGATTAATGAAAGACCTATAAGTAAAGCGTGTTTAATAAAGTAAATTTATAATAATGATTGTGAAATCTGCGTAATTAGTATTCACGGGAAATCATGGGAAATTATTTTTTACGCAACGATATCAAATTTTGAAATCATTTGCAAACTAGCTATCTTCGAATTGGCAACTTTGAAGCTTAAAGTAATCAATCATGATTTTTTGTACACCTTAAACAAATTATCTGTTGTATATAGAGTATGTGATATTTTACCGTAAGAGCAATTTAATTTCCCCAACTTTACGTTCGCAGTAATAAATATTTTTCACTAAAAGTACGTCATTTTCCTCTGTCTGTATATGAAACGGAGGTAAATGGCCTAGGTTGAGAGAAAAATGTTTATTATTGCAAACGTGAAGTTAGGGAAACTAAATTGCTCTTATGGTAAAGTATCACATGCCCTTAATAGACGAATCACATTCTTTATATTACATCACCATTAGTATAAGAAATGTACTTCTATTACTTTGATTATCATCATAGATCATTAATTTTCGTTACGTATTATGTTTTATGCATTCTCCTCATTACATATGGAAGGGGTGAGTTTGTATTTGATATTATGAAATAATGGGACCCACTGGTTGTATGTATATACAAATTAGAAAATCAATATCCACCTTTTTATATCGAACCCCGAAAAGTTCATTGACATAACGATAATTTTGTTTGAAAGTACACAGGAAAAAAGTCTTGTTTGTATCAAAGCTTGTGTATATTAGTGATTAATTTAAGCCCGTTTTAAGACTTAAAACTAATCTTAAGGACCTATTTTCTTAATCCAAGACTTTTTCTTCTGTGTATGTGTAATATGTATTTTATAAGTGAAAAACAACTTACTTGACGGGTTTTTAAGACCAAATAGATAGTTAAATATTTTGCCCAGTACCACCTGCCAGGTTGTTTATACACGCCGAATATTGGATTCACATTTTTGACAGGAGCCAAGAGAAAAGTAAAAATAGAAACTAAAAAGAGAGCACCGATTGTGGACAGAATTTCTGTGATAACCATTTTTGTCATTCAATTTGTGACTGATATGATTAGGCCGAACCAGCTGCGAACTTTTAAAGCTGAGTACTGATGCGGTTTTTTATCTCTTGATATTAAATTATCAGTGTGATGCTGATAACCAGATTAAATTGAAGATTCTTCTACAGGTACGGGCTGAAAAATGTAGAATCATCAAGATTTAAAAATGTTAAAAACTCTTCAAGTACTTTGAGTGAAGTATTATGTACAATTAAATATTTGCAGCATTTGGACGTTTTGATTCCAAACAAATTTAAGCAATTTAATAGAACTCAAAAGAACTAGTTTTATCGACTATGAAAAATATCTAAAAACCTAAAGAATACTCAGCTATTAACCCTTTGACTAGTAAATTTATTACAAAAATATCATAAATTCATGTTCTTTGACAGACATTTGTAAAATTATGCTACATCTGTAACTGAAAAGTATCAGAAATTTATTAACTTTTTTAACAGTGAAGGGTTAAAAAGAATGAAAAAGAATTAAAATCGTTGAGACTTTGCAAATATATACCTACGAGGAATTGTGAATTTTCGGTCATTAGTCTAGAATCCTGAGAAAATCCTCTCAATGTACGAATCTGACTCATCCCGAGGGATCGATATTAAGGGGGCCCAGGGGATAATCAAACGATACGAAACGAAAGAGATGTCAAATCTCAGCTGAGATAAAAGTCTGGCGTTCGTACCTTCAGTCAATTGTCAGAATTATCTAATTTTGTTAGATTTGTCTGGGATTGAGAGAGGTATGAATTTATTCATCAGTAAACTTGAGCAAATTCTGAATGTAGAAATGGAAAATGAAGTGTTGAAACTTTTCAGTTAAAATATTAACATGCAAAATAAATTGCATGCTAAAATAAAATTCCACTTCTAATAACTAGAATATAAAATCGTACCGTATTAACTAGCTGTGAAGTTGTAACAACTTTTGTGCTCATTCAATGAGCACTTTGCTTCCTGGAAGCAAATTTGATTTGCTTTCTCATATAGAGGAAGCATTAATTAATTAATCAAATGTATTAATGTTAGGTCATCTTTATTTTCCTTACATCAGCTTTGAATTTTGCTTATTTGAAGACATAGATGAAAAATCAATTTTTCAACTTTATAAATAACCATTACTTCCTTACTTTTAAATTAAATGCATTAATCATATAGGTCAATCGATTCGTCTCGACACAAGGAATCTTCATTTTCCTTACATTAGCTTTAAATTTTGATTATTTGAGAACTTATAGTTGAAAAATCAATTTTACTAAAATTATAAAAGTACATAAAACTTGTAAAATTAAATATTTTATTAAATCCTTGAAAGAAATTCTCTCCAGATATTATCGATTTTGGTTTTGCTGAAAACCTCAAATAATTTATTTATCATTTAAGAAGCAATTTTGATTATTTAAATTTCATACCAATTTTATCACATGCTAGAAATAAATGTTTGATACGTAGCAATTACTATAAATAGTAATATTTCGGTTTGTATATATGCTAATAAGATCGCTTATAAGGTTAATTTGTTTAATTATTCATACAAATGATTTATAAATAAATGCAAATACTAAATACAGTTTCCGATATATTTTAGGTTCTTGACTTTACGAAAACTATTTGGCGCAAGTCGGATTGCATTTAAGTTGATAAATTGAAAACCGTTTTCTCGAGTTTTCCAACTCTGTCGTGGAAATATGTAAAAAATGTACCGTGAAGTTTCATTATAAAAACAAGTTTGTGCAATTTTTTACTCGACATTTAAAGGAGCATTCAAAAAAGTTTCTGTTTTGCTACGGAGCTCATAAAGCAAGGTTGGTTTCATTAGTGAGACGTATTTCACTAGTTTAAAATTACAACCTTCATTCATTTCTATTTCCTTATAGGAAAAATAAACTTTTCATATAATATAAATTGTAGACTGCTCTCTAAATTTAAATCAGTTATAATTTTTACTAATTTTATTATTCACACCAAGCACCTGTCGAGAATTTCAAATTTATCCAATTTCTTTAAAAGTGGACGCTGTAGAACATTAATACATCTCATCACAAACACTCGAAGTTTTTGCAAATGAGAACTGCAATGCCGTCATCAGTAACGTTGTTGCACCCTGTAAAAAAAAACAAAGATATTGTTTTTTTTTTTAATAGTTTTTCAACTTCTTTAACAATAAATTCGACATTAATTTCTTCTGGGAAATTTAGACGGTAGTCTCGTCGGGATCTACAACAGAGAAAATCACAGGGATTTTTTGTATCTTAACTTCAGATAGAAACTTAAAAATTTTTACAACATTATTGACAATTATTGACAATTAAATTTTGATATTTGACATTTATTTTTTAAAACCACCGCCCGATAAAAATAGTTGTCAGTCATTTTGCATATATTTGTAATTAATTTTTTGACTATCTAGATATTAAATTTGGATATCCATTTTTCTCTGTGAAGAGGTTTCATTATGTATATTTTATACAGCTTTCAAGAGTACAGAAGTAACACAAAAGTGAAATTAAATGAGAAAAATGTCAATCTAAAAGGAATTTCACTAACGTGAATTTAGGAAAAAGATGGTACCGGTGACGGACAGGAAGTTTCATAACTAAAGGAAGCAAGAGGTGAAAGAATACATGTCTGGTTTAAAAAGTCAGCTCTAGTTTTAGAAACATTTCAACGGCTTTAATAATTGAGAGGGATAGGGAATTTTAATATTTTATAAAAGTTTGCTCTGGAGGTTATTTTAAATAGGAGGGTGAATTAGGTCTGGAGAGATTGATAAAAGCGAAGGGATTAAAAAGAGTTTTTGATGAATAGGTTAGAAAAATAAGTTACAAATTTTCGAGAATTAGATTTATTTAATTTTATCTTCGATTATAAGGAAACGCAATTTTTTATCTCATTCATTTTTGGAACATTCATGATACAACTGAGTTCTGAGTTGATTTTAATAGACTTAATTAGATATAACAAAAATTTTACAGTAGTTACCACATCGTTTCTTACGACTCTTTTAACAGTCTGTTAAGAAAAATAAAAGTGATAAGGCAGGGTCGAGGAAGAGAGATTATTGGTTGAATTCGATTAGAAGTGGGAAAACGAAGAAAGATGAAAAGAAGTTGGAATTGTGTTGGCTATAGTTAGATCATTGTTAGGTTTCCACCAAAGGGAATCCACATTGCTGTCATCGAGCTAAATCCAAATACAACCAACTAACTATTGATGGATTTCTACTATTGACAATAAGTGAGAGAGTAAAAAAACTATATAGAAAGTACTTCAACTGCACAATCTTTTGTAAATTGACTAGTAACTATGATCCGAAATGTTTTAAGCAATTTCAAAAGTATGCAAAATAATTCAGAATTTTTAATTTTTAAAATATAATAAAAGCTTGTAATTCCTCGTCTGATTTCAGGAATCTTAACAAGTTTAATAAAATTCCTTAATATCCCTTAAACACCCTACACAATGTAGTGAAATTCCTTTAAATTTTGTAAAATCATTTTATATTCCTTGATTTTCCTTTAAATTCCACAAAATATCGTTATATTCCTTAAAATTACTTAAAATCCTATGAAATTTTTTAAAATCCCTTGAATCCCTTAAAAGTCCTTAAAATTACTTAATATCCCATAAAATATCGTAAAATCCCTTGAATTCCCAAAAGACCTTGAAATTACTTATAACCCCACAAAATGTCGTAAAATTCCTTAAAATTATTTAAAATCCCATGAAATCTCTTAAAATTTCTGAAAATCCCAATAAATTTGGTAAAATCCTTTTAAATTCCTTAACATTATTTAAAATCCTATGAAATCTCATTAAATCCATTACAATACTTGAAAATCCAATGAAATTTCGCAAAATGTAATTCGATCAATACATTTCTATTGTAGTAATTTGATTGTTGCAATTTCTATAAGCCTACAGTCTCATTCATATCGGAAAATTATGTAAACCCAATTAATTTATTCTCTCTGAAATTATATTTTTTCGGAAATTTTCATTAAGTATTCAATTATTTATTATATTATTATATGGTTTTCATTCACC
>JAUESH010000015.1:11230708-11276084 GCA_032275165.1 Synergus magnus | reverse complement strand
TCTTCTAGTTTACTCGCCATCGTGAATCGCACGAGTTATAGATTATTTTTTTTGATTCATATTTCCAATTTTAGAAAAAAAGATATTTTATCAGATGAAATATTTGATATATTCGGAGGGTTTCAGTTCTACACCGAAATATTGTAAACATGTAATTTCGTAAGTAAATTATTCCAACAAAATTAACGAATTACAAACGTTTACAATTTCTTTGTAAACACAATTTAAACTCTTCTGCACCTTCGAAAAAAAAAAAAGAATTTGCTGTTAATTATATTGCCAATCAAGAAAAAGCATAATAATATTAATTTTGCTGGAACAATTTACTTACGAAATTACATGTTTACAATATTTCGATGTAGAACTAAAGATAACTCGACATATTAATATATTATCAACAAATCAATTTGAATGATCTTACATCAATGAATTGATGTATATTGACGTATGTATACTTGATTTTATAACAATTTAGATTACATAAAGAGTGTGTCACTAACGATATAATTGAAACAATTATAATCTTAGATGATAATATTTGATTAGTGATTCGTTATTTAGTTGGGCATTTTTTATTTCTGTCCTTTTGATTAATAATAGGCATTATGCATATCTATAAGTCATACATAAAAATAGTAATTAGTAATTCTATAAATTGTAATTCTTCTTTTACAATGAACAATATTTGATGACTTATTATATTAGCACTTTGATAATTCTGATGTCTAAAGCCTGAAGAGAATATAAACTTTGTTTGGTCTTGGCGAGTATGAAGTGTAAGCAAAGGAGTAAGCAAAGTTTGCAAATTTGATTCCTGTTATGTCGATAGCTCGTATATCAATATTACTTGAAGACTTAACAATTTTGTCTATAATATCACGTGCCAGTTTCTCTACCAAAGTAAACAATAACAAAATTTCTTCCATGTCCAGATAAAATATTTGAACAAAAGTTGACCTGATTGGAAGTCGTCAAAATATTTGCTTTATTTCTGACAAAATATTTTATATCCTAAAAATGACACTTCCGATAGTTTTTGATAAAATGAGTTAAGTTTTTTAAAGTCTGTTTCTCAGAACAACATCTGTTTTTTTCTTATTGTTGGTGTTTTTTTTAATGCATGAAGGTTATTTAAGGGAGTCCGTATGAAAATGTAAATTTAAGTCCTTGCGAATTAAGTGCTTAATATAGTTAGAGTTGTGCTTTCCATTATAATGGAATGTTGAGTCTACGCCTTTGCTTCTGAGGTCGTTGACTATAAGTTCACGTACTTTGTGCGTCTCATCTTATGCAGCCCTTGTAGAATTTGTGTAGATGCTGCAGTTGAAAATGACTTTGTTCAAATTAAATTCTTAACAAATATGAGAAAAGTGTAAAGAAGAAACATTTTAATTACTCAGTTATTGCATACAAAAGATTGAACAATAAATATACAAACTGCAACATTTACTTTAAAAAGTAAGAGTAGTTCGAGCTAAATTAGTTTCTCTCTTTATACGATAAACTAAATTATTTCCCTGATTCTCCGAAAATTATTTAACTAGACTAACTCGAAACCACTTGAAATTCTCATGGTGGTTTTCGAATCTGTATCCCCTATCATCTCCATATAAGCTATAAACATATTATCCACACTTATTTCTATTTACTCGCTATAATCATTTTTTTAATTCCATGAAATCTCGTTAAATACTTTAAAATTCCTGAAAATTCAATGTAATCTCATCAAATCCCTTTAAATTTCTTTAGATTCTTTAAATACTAATAACTGGTAAAATCCCTTAAAATTTCTGAAAATGACAATAAATTTCCTAAAATCCTTGTAAATTCCTTAATATTATTCAAAATCCCATAAAATCTCATTAAATACTTTTAAATTCCTGAAAATTCAATGAAAGCTCACCAAATCCCTTTAAATTTCTTTAGATTCTATAAAACCGCAACAACAGGTAAAATCGCTTAAAATTTCTGAAAATCACCATAAATTTCATAAAATTCCTTGAAATATCGGGAAATCCTTTAATATTTCTAAAATTTCAGTAAACTTTGTAAAATGTATTCTCTGTCTTAATATATAACTTTTTTTATAACTTTTTTAAGTACACAATTCACGCAATTTCCAAAAAACCAATCAATTTTTTTGACAATAATGCGTTAGATATTTTCGAGGGATATGGTAACATCTCTTTTTTTTAGATAGGATAGGAACCCGAATCATTCCACGTTAACATTTATTGTCATTATTTAAATTATTATTAATAAATATAGTAATCAAATAATTTTGCTGACACTTATTCGGTTAATTTAATTGATTTTCCGTTTAAGATTTAATATTCGTTCTCTCGCGAATGATAAAAAGAGCGATAACCCGTAAATACAGAAAAATGTTTATCTCGAATTGAAGATCGCTTACTCACAAATGCAAGTAAAGTGTTGCAGAAGCATTGTGGGGTCCTTGGGGAGATTCGCTTTATTCCTTGGACAAGGAAGTCGTGTGCTTGTTTAGGGGCAGGTGTGCTCTTTCTACCTGGGCACCAGGACTTCATTGTGAAATGAAATTTATTCAAGCCACGCAAGCGGCCGCACGCACGCGTTTCACTTTTTGCCATTTCTTTTGCTTTTAGTGATCTAGTCGGACGCAAAAATCCAGTCCGAAAGTTGCTTTCTATAAAATAATAGTGATACAATTTTATACAATGTGCAAAAATCAAATTTATGAGTGAGTCCTCGTGTTTTTTGTTTACTTGTGAATATTGTGGTATTTTTCATGAAAGTGCAGTTATTACGGGGCATAGTATAAGTCACGCAAAGAACTCACCTCTGTCATTAATGGTGGTAAACCAATATTTGAACAAATTGTACTGTCAGAGAAATAAGGGTTTCTTTTGAAAATAATTTGTCAAATTGAAGAGCCCATTTCAGATGCAATGTCGCTGATTAGAAGGAGAATTAATCTTTGCATAAGTGAATTCTACTACTTTTTTGAAGTTTCGAAGTTGTAACTTTTTGTCAGTGTATTATGTCAGGGATTGGGTTCTTATTAAATTATATAATATAATTTTTGAAGCTGTGATAGACTTGGTTTGAGTATCTGAATTAGCCCAACCCAATACGCTTCTGAATACTTTTGAAAGGGAAATGACGTTTAGAAATTAGAGCGAGTTAGAGATAGCAAATTTGATAATTGATAAAAAATAATGTGTAAGAAATGTTGAGAAAATATAAAATTCTTCTGGCTGAATAATTTCTATATTGATTTACGAGAACAATAATGATAGGTGATTAAATTATTAATAAAATTATTGTGTCATGCAGATTGTGTGGTTAAACTATAAACTATTAAGATTATCGGTATAAACTATTCGGTATAAACTATTAAAGTATAGTGGATGATAAAACAATAATTAACATTCATTTATAATATTGTGATATTCGGACATAAATTTTGCAAAATCGATGGCTACGCCTGGTAAGTAACAAAATCTACTTCAAGATTAAAAATTATACTTTCTGAGAGGATTTAAAAATTTAGGCAAAATCTTTGAGATTTTCTTTAATTATAAATAATTGTTTAATTCTTTTTGCTGTATAATTCACTAAGTATTTGTGTGGCGAGTATTATCTTGTTAACAACTCAAACAGAGTTTTTCAATTGTGGTTTAATTATATCACTTTACCATTTGTATTATACTACCGTAATTTAAAATAGCGTTCAAGTCTCAACAAAAGAATATTCGTGTAGGAAGAATCTGTTTAGTTAGATTAAAAACTCGATAACAAGTACTACAAGCGATTAAGTTTGAAACTTCCTGATTGTTGCTGATATACTTGAAATAATGAAGAGGCTGTTGAACAAACAGTTCCTGAAAGCTAATTCAATTATCTCAGAAATATTATGTACACATTAAAAGTTTATTAACCTCTGCTTTGCACTCCACTCAGAAAGATAATTGAAAGAGGGAAGAAAATAAGAATTCTGTGAGGTATAAGAATACAAAATTAGGGTTACCAGACGTCCTGGATTTCCGGGACATGTCCTGTTTTTCGTGATCTACAGTGTAAAAGTAGAATATAAAATTAAAAAATTAAAAAATTATACAAAAACACCTCTTTTGTCCAGGTTCACTTTAGATAAATTATCATTAATATTCAATCATTTATAATATAAGTACGAGATTTTTATTAATGGTGCAGTGAAAAAAAAACAACTATTAGAATATAAACAAATATCAAACCTAGTTTTATTGATTTGGTCTGATGCATTCCTTGAATTGCACACATACATACACGTATTTAGAACGCTAGAATCAAAGAGTTCGATTTGCACTTAACAAAGATCCATATCGTATTTTATGGTCATTTTTCGAAATTGTTTTATTACTCCAGTGTAAGCTCTACTGACCTACATGATTTGTTAAAGTGTGAGAACGAGGATTCTTTGCATTTGTGAATATTTTGCTCTTTATTTCAGAGATGAAGGACGTGCCCAACCCAGTTTTAATACCTCTAGAATAATTAATGAGCACTATATATACCTTAATGTTCGTAATAATTTTAGTAATTGGTTTTTTTTCTCTTCCGAAAACATATATAATCACTTAATATCACTAATTTTCTAAGTGATACCTGGATAACAAGGACACATTTTTATATCGAAGTAGTTAAAACTTAGAAATAAAGAAATCGGTCTCTTTTCGAAAATATAATAAGCAAGTTTACACCAAAACTTAAA
Source organism: Synergus magnus (assembly GCA_032275165.1). Classification (NCBI taxonomy): domain Eukaryota; kingdom Metazoa; phylum Arthropoda; class Insecta; order Hymenoptera; family Cynipidae; genus Synergus; species Synergus magnus. Next base: position 11,271,352 of record JAUESH010000015.1, on the reverse strand, counting down.
CGAGAAATCAGACACTGTACTTTTGAAAAAGTTTTCTTATGTTGAAATTCAAAATATGTATATACTTTTAAAAATTCGATTACAATCTGACTTACTCCGCTTGTAAATTATCTTCTTGTAAATTATCTCCTGGAGAAGGGGACGGAAATTTATCACGTATTTTTCAAGGGGTGTCTAATAAATATCACGTTCTATCACGATAAGGAGAGAGGGGGCAAAAAGGGGGAAAAAAATATCACGTATTTTGTGAATGACCCCTATGAGACAGACTTTGAAATCATCCTTAAGATCCGTACCATTTAAGAAGAATATTTGTCATATATTTTAATTTGTCATTTTCCAAGAATGGAAAATTTTTTTTCATTTCAAATTTTGAAACTCTACACTTTAAATTTTGAATTTAGTTATTAACTTGTTTGTCAAGAAGCGCGCTTCTTATGTTACATGCATATAGAATTGCAAGTTAGAGTTAAGTACTATCTACCTGTAATCGCGGGTATGGCATGCATGGTGTTATTCGCAACAACAGAGAATATTCTGCCTAACTACCACAAAAATATAACGTTGCTACGAGTTACGGGTCATGTTAGGTTCGCGTGTCAGTTTATTCGATGCATCGATCGTTGCACGACGTTATGAGCAACGTTTACGTGATAAGAATCATTCAGGAAGTATGAATGATAGCTGATGAAAGCGTCCAGGGGAGGGCAATTGCGATTCGCGCCTACAAATGAGACCGATGTGACTGTTCTTAGTGGTTGCTTGCAGAAGGTGGCACTCCCGAGGAAGCAAAACCTCCCACATGCTTTGACGACGAGGATCAGGAGGACCAGAAAAACGGAAGTGACCGGAGGCAGCTGTCACTTCTTCAACTCCAACTAAAGAAGATGGGTTGCTGCGGATGTGGAGATGACAAGGTAGAACCTTCGGTAAGAGATGATCATGTTTCGAGCTTTGTTGTGGTGAACACGTTTTGACACTGAAAGTTTTTGACACTATTAAGGAAAGATGTTGCTTATCTTTTGTTTTTAGAAATCACTGTCTACTTTTCATTCATGCACATTGTTTTGAATTTTAGTAATATAAACGCACTTTTTCATCCGAATTTTTCGACTTAAGCGATTGACTTATTATATACTTACATTAATTATTCCTTTCTGATGGTTTAAGTATTTTTCTTATCAAATCGTAAATAATCGCTTAATGGAAAAGCTTTGCAGTCAATGGGTTCAAGTTTCAAACACCTAGTCTGACGAACATTTTTTTATTTTTTTTTTTTTTACATTTATTGAATTAAGAATATTAAAAAAAATTTCCCAAAACCATTTTATTTTTATTTATTTACTAGTAGAAATTTACCTGGCGTTTCTTGGGATATTAAAGGATTTCAAGTGACTTTAAGGAATTTTAAAAGATTTCATAGAGACTTTAAGTGATTTGAGAGAATTTCATAGAGACTTTAAGTGATTTGAGAGAATTTCAAGCTATTTTAAGTAACTTCAAAGGATTTTTAAAAAAGTTCAAAACATTTTTAAGAGTTTTTCCAAGATTTCAAGGGATTTTTAAGAGTTTGAAAGAATTATAAAAAAGATATTCCAGAGATTTTTATAAATTTCAAGACATTTCAAGTGAGTTTAACGAATTCCAAGGAAAATTGGAATATTGTAGGGAATTTAAAGGAATCTTAAAGAGACTTTAAAGGATTGCAGAAGATTACTAAAAATTTCAGTGACTTTTTCACATACATTAATAATTTTCTGTTCTTTGAAGACCTAATAGTATATTCCTTCTGCCCAATAATTAAGTATATGAAGGTGAGCGATAATTATAAAGTATTCAATCTTTATTGAAATTATCGTTAATGATTCAGTGCCTCTGAACGGCAGAGATGAATATATTTTCAAAGAATAAATAATTAATATATCATAAAACCAAAAGCTCGAAACATAAATCTCTCTACGTAATGAATAATAAAGATAGGCTTTAGAAATTTATACATTTAAGGTTCCTCTCGTATGTAAACTGTAAAAAAATGTTCTATCGGTCGCTTCTTTATTTCCTTATTCATTTCGTCCTGTCTAGTATGTATATATTGCATAATTTATTTTTAAAATATATGTAATATGCATTGTGAATAATTAATATTCACTATTCTAGAATTTTCTGACGATAACGGAATTATATATTATATATTATATATATAAGTATATAATATATATATTTATCTTTTCACTGTAAATGGTTTGTACATGCATGTATTAAAATACGAGAATACAAATTACCTTTATATCTTTCTCTTTAATTCGTTAATTATGAGATCCAAACAAAAATATCTACGAGTCTTTATTTCATGACATTTAAACTTAAATATTGAAGTCCATGATAAATGATTTTTTTCAGTCTCCTGATGATGAAGAAACTTCTTCGGATGACATCAATCAAGTTTTTTCGACCGATCGATCTTGCACAGACATATTGGCTCTCATGGTCTTGATTATTCTTTTGGGTGGCTTCGTAAGTTCTTTAATTTTTAATTTCAACGCTCTTTTCCACGCTTTCTTTTTCATGTATTTATATTATTATTTCAATCGTTTATGTTATCAATGAAGAATAAAAGAATCGCCTTTTTCTTTAATGCCTAAATAGGGGTTTTGCATGAGTACAGCTGTAAGAAAAGGGGACATCTACAGGGTAATTAATGGTTACGATGATTGTGCCAATATTTGTGGGAGAATCACGCCCAAAGAATCGGATTCTAACTTTAGTTGCAAGGGTGCAAATATGAAGGATAAACCGTAAGTAAATTACATATGATACATATAAATAAAATGGTAAAATGTATTTCAAAATAGTTACATTTTATTATCTCCAATTATACTCTTAGGGGCCATCCATAAATTACGTAACAGCTTTTGAAGGGAGCGGGGGGGGGGTCGAGATGTTACGATCTGTTACATATGGAGAGGTGGAGTAAATCAACACTGTTGCGTAATATTTTTAACAAATAAATATTGTATTTATGGTGTTGTTATATGATTGTCCACATAGTTGTTTGATTGGTTCACATAGAAGAAAATAATATTTTTCAATGAAACCAATTGGAAAAGTTGCGTCATAATAAGGGATGAAAAACCGCTATATGCCCGAGTTAATTGAAAAATTTTAAGAGGAAAACCACCCCCTACATACGACGAAAATAATGGAAAGTAAGGCAAAGTTCAAGGGAAAAATCTGAAAAAAATATATGTTACCCAACAGAACAAGAGTAAGATGACGTGTTTTTTCATTTTTTTCAAAAATAATATTATAGGGGGTATATTATTTCGTTCTTACTTATTTTGTTTTGTGTTCCATATTCTTTACATTTTCTCTTTTTTTTATTTAATACTTACCTGAAGATTTCATCACATTTCTAAATTTCTAATGCATCGATTACGTTGAAGAAAAAAATATTAGAGATAATTACGTAACAGTTGGAGGGAAGGTCTAAATTAATTTTTTATGCCCTGTTACATGGGGGAGAGGGGGTCCAAAATTGTCGAAAAAAGTGTTACGAAATTTATGGATGGCCCCTTACTTTTGATGTCGTTTTTATTCATTCTTGTGATTAATAAAATAAAAAATAATTATAAGTATAAGCTTTTATGATTGAATGTGAGTTCGCAGGTATCTTCTTGTAAAAGTTGGAGCAGATGGGGTAAAATCACGAACATGTACGACCAACTGTACTGTATCACCTGATTAGTAAGTGTTATAATGATAATTCAATTATGTATATACCTTAACTCTAAACACATTACTTAATAGTATGACGTTTATAAATGAAGAAACAATGATGATACGTCGACTCTAATAGCTAAAGAGATTTAATATCTTTGAGATAAATTTTCTTTAATTTGCAGTGTAACTTTTTTGAATCGGTGTATACCTAAGAAAGTGACGGAATCCGCAGGATCGCTCATTAAATCCCTCGGATTGCAAGACTTTTTCCATGTGAGTAAAGCATTAATAAGACAGCCACAAAAAAAAGCAACTTATATAGCATTATAGTATTGGTCGAGCATAGTCGAAATCCATATTTTTGGAATTCTCTGCTTACGAGTTTTTTTTTTTATTTGACCTTGAATTTTGGGTTTAGGTTGAATTTTTGCAAGATGGCTACTAAACATGTGAAAACGTTTTTTTAAGCTGCACAGTAGATTTTTTTTATAGCTTTTATGTTAAAAAAGATTTTCCTGAGTATTGTGAAAATCCGTTAATAACTTATGCGAAAAAATGTTTCTTTGCGACCGAAATTCGGGAAAATCTTTTTTGACATAAAAGCTGTAAAAAATCCACTTTACAGCTTAAAAAACGTTGTAAAAAATGTTTAGTAGCAACTTGCAAAAATTCAACCTAAGCCCAAAATTCAAGGTCAAATAAAAAAAACTGGTAAGCAGAAAATTCCAAAAATTTGGATTTTGACTATATTCAACCAATACTAGAATGCTATATAGGTCGCTTTTTTGGCTCCGCACATTTTTTTGTGTTACTGTGTAATTTATAATGATTTTTTTTGTAATTTTGAGAAATAAAACTGAAAGTTACATTAAAATCACAAAAAGAAAGGGAATAACTTTTTTACGGTGTTTTTAGGAGGCAACCAGAGATCTCTCATACGCATGGCGTGAAATAGTTTATCTTCTATTAATTGCTTTGGGTAAGAGATCATTTTTTTACTTTTTATCTTAAAAATGTCAACATTAGTCAATTATCTAACGAAAAAAAAAATATTTTCAGCAATTTCTTTGGTTATTTTAATTGCTTTTCGTTATGTGGTCCAGTATGTCATTTACATCGTCCTTTCTGGAGCTGTCGTCGTTTGTGTTGGTGGAACCACATATCTCTGGTAAGTTAATTTAAAAAAATGAAATGAAATAATTATTTTAAAAAAATAATTTTTTAGTTCTTATATATATACATTTTATATTTCCATTAAATTAATAGATGAAGAGTAATTTTTAATTTCAGGATGGCTTGGTATCAAGAGAAAAAAGCAGTTGCAAATGGTATTATACACGAAGATGACGCGAGTATTATGGACTATTTAATCTACGCGATAATAATGTCGGTAGTTACAGTAAGTTTTAACTACCTTTAATATGACAGCTTAAATCGATGATTATCTGAAGCTAGAATCAAAATTTATGATGTCCTAGGTCATCACTATCCTCGTTGTTCTGGTCATGCGAAAGAGAATTGCTCTGGTGGTCCAGCTCTTTAAGGAAGCTGGAAAAGCCGTTTATTCAATGCCTGTCTTACTTTTGCAACCAGTTTACGTAAGAAAAATTTATATTAACATAAAATTACTGTCATATATCGTCAATAAAAGATGAAAATCTAACAATAAATTATCTCATGTGATTTCAAATTCAAGAAACCAAATAACTTAAAAATAATTTCTTTCTTTCCAGACTTATTTACTAGTTATCCTGACTGTTATAGCTTGGGTTTACTGTATGCTCTTGATAGAAAGTGCCGGTGATCTTTACAAAAATCCAAGAAAAAATCACCTGCACTACAAGAAGGATATAATTATCAAAGTAAGATTAAATAAATTTTGTATTATTTCTTGATTTCTAAATCTTACAAGCTAATAACTTATCATTATCAGATCACCAGGTGGTACAATTTATTCCTCTTCTTCGTGATGTGTGAATTTTATTTGGGCTGTCAACACATGGTAGTCGCTGGTTCAGTTGCACGTTGGTTTTTTACTAGGTTTGTATTTGAGTTTTTACAAATAAATTTTAAAAATCTAAAATGAGAAAGATTAACATAGAAAAATAAATGAATTAGTAAAGTGAGTAACAAAAATATCTCTTTAGGGATAAATCGCAATTGTCTTTGCCTGTAACACGAAGCACCTCTACCTTAGTTCGATTTCATCTTGGAACAGTGTCATTTGGGGCGATGATAATTGGTGTGGTCAGATTACTCAGGGCAATATTAGCTACTGTCCAAAAACGTCTTAAGAAGTATGACAATGACTGTGCGAAAGGTATCTTATGGTGTTGTCACTGCTGCCTTTGGTGTTTCGAATGCGCCCTGAAATTCCTTACCAGAAACGCCTATATTGAAACAGGTAGATATTTTTAAAAAAATTGATAAGGCCAAATTCATTTCAAAGCATGCAGGCTCGACATAGGGTTGAAGTTGCAGACGTCTAATCTGACAAATTTTTTTATTTTATTTTTTTTACATTTATTGGATTAAGAATATCAAAAAAAAAAAAAGTTCCCAAAATCATTTTATTTCATTAGATTTTAAGGAACTACAAAGAATTTTAAGGGATTTCAAAAGATTTCAAGGAACTTCAAAGGATTTTTAAAATAATTCAAAACAGTGTAAGGATGGTCAAAAGTTTTTACAAAATATCAAGACATCTTAAAGGATTTTATCAGATTTTAAATGACTTCAAGGAATTTCAAGGGATTTTAAGAAATTTCACGGAATTAATTCTAATGTGGAGGAAATCAAATGAAATTTCTTAAAATCCTGTAAAATTATTTGAAATTCTTTTGAATCTTCTGTAAATGTCTTAAAATCGTTTAAAATATTTTTAAATTCCTTGGAGTTCATTAAAATCAGTTTTAAATGTCTTGAAATCATGTGAAATCTGAAAAAAAAAACTTTTTGATAACAGGTTTCAACTATTTTAAAAATCCCTTTAAATCCCTAAAATCAATCAAAATCTCTTAGCATCCCTTGATATTCCTTAAAACCTCTATAAATCTTTTGAAATCCTTTTATAATTTTTGAAATCTTATGAAATTCCTTAAAATCATTTAAAATCTTTTGCAACCCATTTAAGTCTCTTTAAAATTTCTTTAAATTATATGAAATCTTTTCAAATATTTTTATTCTAATAAATATAAAAAAATCGTTTAAGGATAAAATATGTTTCTCTTTAAAGAATTTTATACGACACTTATTTCACCGATTTAATAGAAAGATTTGTTTGACAATGTTATGAGTTTTTGAACTTCTAAAACCCGTCATGCAATTTATGAAAAACTTTGCAAATTTTTTTTCTTTAAAGTGCTGTAGTTACTAAACCGAAATAAATATTAAAATATAATCGGTGAAATATGTATCGTATAAAATTCTTTGAAGAGGAATATATTCTATCCTCAGACGATTCTATCACTTGAACGTCTCGAGCCTGCATGATTTGAAATGAATTCGGCCATAAATTAATTTTTTTAGTTAGACCATCCATGAAGCCGAGTTTCAAATTAAATATTTTCTTTCAGCTATTTATGGATGTAATTTCTGTACGGGAGGAAGAAAAGCCTTTCAGGCTCTATCTAGTAACATTCTTCGGGTAGCTGCTATTAATAGCGTAGGAGATTTTGTTCTTTTTTTAGGAAAAGTTCTCGTCGTAGCCCTTACAGTCGTTTCCGGCGTCTACCTAATGCAGGTATATCTTCTTTCAATTCATAATGTTCCATCACACAAAGATATATTTATTTAACAAATTTGGTAACTATTTTGTTCAGAAAAAGAGTGGCCTCCAACACCCCTGGGTTCCTATTTTAATCGCAGGAATTTTTGCATTCCTTGTGGCACACGTCTTCATCTCAATTTATGAGGTAAATTCTTCAAGAATTTTAAACACTCGTCTTAAATGTATTCTTTTTACACAAAATAATTCTACCCTGTGAAATTAATATTTCAGTTGATTTAAAACCAATATTTTCTTAAAATTTTTTTTTCTCCACATTTAATAAAGTGTTAATATTTATTATTTTTTATGAAATAGATGGTGATTGATACTATATTCATATGCTTCTGTGAAGACTGTACAAAGAATGACGGCATTAATCGACCATATTATATGAGCCGTGGCTTAATGGTAACGCATTTATAAAACTAATTATAAAATTCTCATTACTTTAAATAAACTCTTTCATAAATTGTATTCAAGTAAAAATTACTTACGAGGCTATTTTATCTTTTCAGGAATTTGTGGAGAACAGTAAGAAGGCGCTAAAGGTGTTAGAAGAACGACAAGCAACTACCTCGTAATTTAAATAAAGACCAGTATTCTTCCTAGAATAATATTTTAGCTCTTAAGCTTAATAAATTTTGGACAGAATTTAAGTCGAAAGCATCCTATGGTGCTTTCAAAGTTTCATATTCACATTTTTTCTATAAATTCGCTTAGCTGACGAAAAAAAAAACTTAAATTTTCTTTAAAAAAAAATCGGTTTGATGAAGAATAAATTTATGTAAGACTTTAGCGCTTTTTCTAATATAAAGACTGCTTCAAAGCTCGACTGATCATTCTGCGTATTATGACTAGGTATATTATAGAAAAATAAGAAAAAAATTTGCATGTGTGATAAGGATTGATATTTTCATTGATTTCCATTTTAGGAAAGAAAAGTAAACAAATGGATAAACTCGATAAATCCACAAATAATAATATTTGAACTTAAAAAAAAAGACTCAATGAATCCAGTTTTTTGAGTTACTTATTAAAAGTTGTTTAAAGAAATGGAAATATCTATTCTAAAGGAATAATTACTATATTTTCTTATAGTATAATAAGAGCAGAGATTCCGCCTTATACTCGAGTTAAGAATGAATCATTTTTCCGTTCTATTTTAGATTCAAAATCTATCTTTACAGTATATTTAAGTTAATTATAATAATGCATAAGATATATGTTTGTTATATTTTGATTCATGTATTTCCACATGATGTAGAAGCATATCTTCCGCTTTGTATTTTGCATATCTTTACTTCGCTGGCTCGCACACAAATATTTTTATACCTCATGATGTGTACAAGTCTTAATTTTTCAGTAATAAATATAACGAAAAATAAAAATTTTGAGTATTTAAATTTATATTCATATAAATTTGAATTGAATTTTGATTTGTATTCCCGGCTATTCAAATTCTTCTTCAAATCCCACTTCTTGTTATATTAATGTACTACTTCTGAAAAGTTTCAAACTAAAAAGGGAATGCTTGTTCGCTTTTTTAAAAATGAACAAGATTATTTCTTGCTTTCGATTTATTCAATCGATTTGGGCACTATGTACATACTTGCCGGCAAGCTTTATATTTGACGAACCAACTCGATGGTTGGTTAATACACAAGTCACGCAAAATCAACGCCGGGTTGCAAGGCTTTTTGGCTTGATAGCTACAAGTAATTACAAATAACAATATGTATTTGTTCCTCGTGACCCATGAAATACTTCGATAGATTAAAGTCTCTTGCGAATTTAAAATCAATCACAGATAACATTTCGGTGACCGTATGGTCTGTTCGTGATTGATTGACAGTTCTGATTCTTATGATATTAACGCTTTAAGATTCGCTTTTTGTGTACAATATGATTTATATCTTAGTAACGCGGTCAATATACATACAAAAAGTTCACTATTTTGTGCAAATAATTAAACCTTGATCAATCATTACAATTATTTGGATGAAAGTATGGCACCATATTTCTGGTATTACACCATATTTACTTTAAGCCACAATTAGCCAGTTTGTGATAACATTGCCAAACAATATTTCAACATTATTTCAATATGTATTAAAAGTTTTTAACTTAATTTTACAGTAAATTGTATATTATTATTTTTTAGTTACTGCACTGCAAAATGGATTTTAAAGAGTGTTAAGTCCTGATATATTGATCGCGTGTATTATTATTGAAATTATTTTTTGCCTTAATTCAAAAATTGATTTTAGTATTAAACCCTTAGACGCATAACAAACGTGAATTGGGATGTCAAATCTGGTCGAAGCAGGGTAGATTGGCTCCTGAAGATCAGTCACTGTTTATGTTTTTCATTATTAAGAATATTTACTTCTAAAAACTATTAAAAATTAAAAAATTGTTTTGTGCATATCACATAAAAAGTTGTGCGTTTAAGGGTTAAAGATATTTTTAAGGAAATAAGATCATACAAATAAAGAATTAAAAAGATAAAAAATAATTAAAAAAAAAAAAAAAAAAAAAAACGTTTAAATTCTGCAAAATCGTGCCCATCGTGAATAAAGGAAAAAAGAATTCTAGAACGAAGAGTGAAATCGAAAATAACAAACTGAGAAAACGCATTCTCTCCGTGTTATAATAAATAAATATTGTATTACTATATAAACGTCTGGCTCGGGTAATACATACAGCTATATAAGATCCGTACAGTCGACTTAGGTACATATAAACATCCTTGGACCACACAAGGGATATGAAATATATCGCTTGAAATATAGATAAAAAAAAACCAGTGACAAAATTTTTTTTGCTTTTGAATAAACGTAGATATCCTCCAACGAACCATCATAACTTTACTTTGTTTTCGGTCATTGAAGCCCAAAAATCAGATAAACTTTAATGCCTATGTTCATTTTATTGAAGACTGGATTTTAAAAGTTTTTGATGCAAACGTCGTTCAGTAATTACTGTATTGTTAAAATCTAGATAATAATTAATGATACTTAAATATAATTTTAGTTAGTAAATTTTATATCTATAATTGAATAAATTTCTTACGACAACTAGCAGATGTTTTAATAAGATGTTTAATAAGGACAGTCTGCAATTTTGGATGAGATTTTCTTCAAATTAATAATATCTCTTTAATTTTTATAAAAATAGATATAACAATTCCAATCTTAAAGTCTTTCCTTTACAGTTTATGTGTTAACAAGATAGTTAACTATTGAATAAATTTTATGAATATGCTTTATAATTGAAACAATGAAATTCAGATTTACTTCCTCAAATAATTCTCGGGTGAATTAATTTTTATACCTAATAATAAATTTTGTAAAGTTAAATAACGTAGTTTGGCTTAGATCTCTACTTTATAAAAACTCAATCTTTAACGGCTTGATTTTATTAAAAACTCACAATCATTTTTGAAAAAGATCAACAATTCTTTGACATTTCGATACTCACTATATAATTCTTTGCTTATCTTAGATACAAAAATTGGCACTAAGTTTTTAAAATTAGTTCACATAATAGGAAAATTAATTTCAATTACTTCAATGACCGAATCAAAGTTCTACTTTTTTGTGCACATTTCGCTCGACTTTTTTTTTTAAAATACCATATAACAAAATTTTGTATTTCGTTAACATTGCTAAAGCACTCAATCCAATCCGTGGGATCCGCTATTACTTAATTTAATCATAATATCTTCAATGCTCTAGATACAATGAGATTAATATCGGGAAGATGCAACGATTATCAAGATGAGAAAGATATCATCAGGTAACAAAGATGATGGCATTAGTGGTTGTGAGATTAAACCTCCACTGGTGTTAAAAGTGTTTTCATCTAATTTAAAAACTTAGAAAACTTAAATTAACATCGCTCAGAAAAAACAAAACAAATACAGAGTTTAAATAACCTGAGAGACATAAATTACAGATTCGTAACATAGTACACTAATAATTTTATCTTAATATTCTTTTAAATTGTTTTTAATTCTTTAAAACATTTGGTTTTAGTTTACAGCTCTAATTTGGTGGCTTGATTTTCTTTAAACTTTCCTTTTTTTACCGAATTTTATTATCACTTAAAGAAACTAAGAAATTAAAATTTTGGTTATTAAAATTAAGAGATAAAGCTTTGTAGAGATTCAAATATCGTATTTTAGTATATTACGTAAAAGATTTACTTTTCATTAATTAAAATATAGTTAGCATTAATAAATAAATATTTGAATGGATACGCAGCACCAGTGAAGATTTACCGAGCGTTGTGAACGGTTATCATATTCATTAATTAAATATGATATAATTAAATCGCTAATTCTCTTTGTCATATGCGCGCACCAGCGTGCTTTCTCTTTGTTTTGTTAATAAAGTTACTTATGCTTTTCGTGGCTTGCGTACATTTTCATCTAATATTGTTAAATCTACTTTTATTAATAACCTTTTGTAAACTTTCGCTTGCATTTTGCGTTGCGAGTTTTTTTTGGACTCGAGCGAACATGACATTTTGAAGAAAACAGAAGGCTTGACAAAATCACATTCATTCTTTCTGGTGATAAATGAGAAATGTAAGACCAAGAAAGGAGAGGAAAACATTTCAAGGCACGGGGGTTGAAGCGTGAACGTGGAAAAATTGGACGAACCACTTCATCCGAACTGGAACATTTTTGGTGCTAAAATATACGTAATAGTTTTAAATTGAACATAAGATTGAGAATTTGTGCTGTGAAGACAAAAATTAAAATTCTCATGAAAGTAAAGAATTTTATAATGAAAATAAATTCTTTGAAAATGTTATAAACAGCAACATTCTATACAGCAACAAATGTTATAAACCAGCAATATTCTAATAAGAAGTTGAATAAAGTGTAAAAAGTACTTAAAATGAGTATTACATACTTTTACTTCTTTGGTGTAGTAAAAAATAAAACATTTCAATTTGAAATAGATTCGTTTTGAATACATAAATGATAAATATTTCAAGAGCTTTTAACACAAACATTGCAGCATTAGTCTTGCAAAAATGTTCCTCTTTCGGGTGAGACTTAACCAAAAGGTGAAATATTTATAAAGGCAGAGCGAGTTCCTTAAAACAGGTGAATTGCAATTGCGACACTGGACTTCTCGCTTTTCCTAACAATAATAATATAATAATAATAAAATAATATATATAATATATTCCTATGTCTGCATCTATATTATTAATCGTATTAATAATAATAAACTCTGCAACATTTAATACAGGTTTGTTCACACGGACTAGATACATCTCCCACGGAGCGGTCGTGACAAACGGTATACCGAAATCCTTCACTAGTACGAAGAAATAAATAATTCGACGATATAATCGTGGTTGTTTGACATATTGGTCACAGTTACTATCCTTTATGCCAGAATTCTGCAATTTATTCAAACGAACAGAGTTCGATATAAAGAATAAGAAAAATATATACTTCAGGTAATCGAGCAATCAACCCAAATGAATTAAAAAAAAAAAAGAAAGAAAACCCAAAAATGTAAAATGATTCAGTCAAATGTTCGACCGTCTATTCAAAACGAATCGTGTTAGCCGTTATCCTATCCTACACTCGAGACTTTATTGCATTTTTCGCTTTGCCCATGTCATGGTACATACGATGAAAAGTATTGGCGGAAAATTATCAGTTTTTCAAACGACACTTACTCCGAGTTTCAGTTTATGACAATTGAGTCTTGTTTTCGAAATTAAAGCTGCAACTTAGAGTACTTAATTCTTGATGATTAACAGAGACTGCAACATTTTGATGCATCGCCTAGATGAATGTGACAAACAGTTGGGATTCCAGCACAGCCTTTTCCAACAATGCCATCTTGAACGAGGTGCGAAAGCCCTAAATTTCGATTAATATCGCCGTCACTACCGCGATGCTGGTGTCTACCGTCGCACCAGTGCTTTTTTTGCTGTTCCCTCCATTTTTCGACTGCTGCGGTACAAAGAGGCATTGATTTTGGCGAGGGTGGGTTTACTTTATCCCTTGTTATGCTACCGCAGGATCGTGCTTTGTAGAGTCTTCCTTTATTAAAGAGACCTGGTAGAGGAACGCATAACTTTTTATGAACGGCGAAATACCTGCTGAGTAGTTTCATTCGTTTACTCTTGACGTCGGATTTGTTTACAGAATTCCCCCGGTCAACGGGTTGCTGTGGAACATCGCCTTTTCGATCGCAGTGTGTCTCTTTGTTGCAACCAACATCCTGCTTCGCTTCAGTCTCGCGCTTCTCCCGCTTTTCACTTTTTGAGATTCCTGTTGACAATTAAAACGATTCGAAATAAGAATTAGAATCCCTGTAAAAATTTAAAGTGCATTTTATCTTACAACATATTAAAGTAGAGATCGCATTTTTAAATGGACAAAGGAGGGTATGGCCCTATATAGATAGATTTTCAATTATTTCAAGATGTCACGTTTTGAGATGTAATTAATTATTTATTACACTTTAAAATCTAAACACCTAATAATGTAAATTCAAATAACAGAACTCACCTAATCCCATTGTCTTTTCCGTGGACGGAGAGGTAGACGATTTGTTGTTTCCCAGAGACCAGCTTTGCAACAGTCTCGCACCGAAACCTTTCGCCTTTTGTACAGTGGTGACAGTCTGTGGGGTTGTTGGTGGTGTCGTTACGATATGTGGCGGACTCATCACAACGCTTTGCGTAAAAACAGCGCTTCGTGGAGTGTGAGAATGATTATGATTGTGATAAGATGGTCCCTCTGCTTCTTGCACTTCAGTGATGCGATTGAGAGATTGACTCTCCCTCAGCCTCGTCTCTCCAGCTCTTCGCCTTCCCGCTCGATGCCTACGTCCATAAACGATCCCTTGATTTTCCGAGCACCTATGCGTACCACCAGTTGTTGTGGTGGTTGAAGTCGTCGTCGTATTTCCACCACCACCGTTGTCATTACCCGTTGGTTCTGTGGATGGCGTCTCGTGAGCTCGTTCTCCATTTCCAAGTCCACCACCACCTCCTCCACCACCAGTTCCTCCAGGATCTTGAGAATCACTGGAGTCATCATGACTGTCTCGTCTGGGAGGCAATGGTTTTCCAGACCCACTGAGTTTGTGCGCTCGTTTCTTCCTGCTTTCGCTATCGTCATCACTCGCATCCGAACTAGAACATGAAGTCGTCCTCGTTTTATGGAATTTACTACGTCTCTGTTCATATCCCGTTCTTCTCACAACGCGACATTTTCCAGAACCGCTACCGTCAGACAAATTCGTTCCCGTTGAAACAGCGTCTCCGTCTTCAAGAATCTCATTTAAAGTAAGCTGAGATGGGGAATTATTCTTGGTACTGACTTTCGTTTTAGTTGGAGAAGGCATGGTTTTGTACTTAGGTGTCAACAACTGGCTATCACTGAATGTAGCTGCAGTGCGAAGAGGAGAAGGAACAGTCGACGATTCTGTGAGAATCGTTGTCGTCGTCTCAGGGGGAATATCGTCTGTCTTCTGTGAAAGAGGATCATCTTGGGAGAGAGATGCTCGATGTTGAGATCCCATTTTCCATTTGTTAGCTGGAACTGGACCTGAATTGAGATAATCACTCACTGACTTTGGCCTCGTTTCTTGGTTTCCGATTGTCCTTTTGATCGAGAGACCCGATTGAGCACTCAGTGCAGTGTTCACCTTGTTTTTCGGACTCGCGTCTGGTATCTGATTGCTTTTTATCGTCAACGGCGTCTTCTCTACGATTTTATTGCTTATTTGATTTTTATCTAAATTTAGAAAGATTAGACAGTTAGAAAAAATTATTTTTTCCTCAAACGTTAGCATCAACATTTCCAATATAATAAATATTAAATTACCTATATTAATATTTTGATCTATCGTCGAGGTCTTGTCCTTAGGTTTATTTGACTTAATACTTTCGTCACGGAATACCGCAGTCTCATGAGCATGACGAACAGCCTTGAGAGCCGTGTGTTTTTCGGGAAGCTGAGCTAACCTTTCTTGCAAAATGTGTGAAAGCTTTCCTTCAGAACGCGATCCTCGTCGATTGAAGGAATTCAAAGTGGAATTACTTCCATGGTCGTCTCTACCGGAGCATGAGGACACATCGTCTTCATCTTCTTCTTCTTGCACTATACTACATTTACGCGTTCGAATATTCTGCAAAGTGGTAATCATTACATTGAAAACTCTCACTCTAAAATGGATTTCAAGAGTTTCTATTGGAATTTTTTTACATACCTGTGGCAAATCTCCTGGAGTACGAGGTACGCTAAGTAGAGATTGATTAACGTTACCCAGAGAGTTTTGATCAACAAGCAAGTCGTTTGTCGAAAGATCGTCGACGTTACTATAAATAAGAAAAACTTTAATAAGTATAAGTAAAATTTACTAAGTAGTAAAATTTAATACGGTGTTAGAAAAAGTTTCAAGCGCTTTAAAAACGTATGTTTTTAAGGTCGTATGCTTCTTCGGTATGCAGAATGAACTAATAATCGATAATAAGCAATGAAGGTTAGCAGAATCAGCGCGCAGCGCGTCATGCTTTACAACAGAAACAAATTAATCAACGTTTCGACATACCTCACAGAAACGTCCAATAATTCGGGTCGGGATTTCTGGACTTGTTCCTGTCGATGAGCTCGCAATTTTCTCTCAGCCAATAAGAAATAAGTGGCCGTTATATGGTTGTACTCGTTCTTGTCGAGGGCGCTGAAAGACAGGAGTCAATAAGATAGAGATAAGGCACTCTCAGAGATATAGAGGGGAAATAAGAATAAGAAACTCTAGAGGATCAACTAAAACAATAAATAATCATTGTGAATAAATAATTTACATCATCTGATGATATAAATATTGGATTTGCAATTGTAATTGAAGTATGATTTAAGATTAGAATAAAAATAAGTTGTTCTCACTCTGTGATTTCTTCTTTGGTTGCGATATTGCCGTTTACCATTTTGGTTATTATAAGATTGTGATGTTCCTCTGAAACCTGTTGCCGAGAAATAAGAGGTAACGATTCAATAGGATCTGCATTCGAGCCAATGGATAACCAAGGATCAGAAGCGATTTCCTCCAGAGTGGCTCGTCCTTCCGGTTCCCTGACGAGCATTCTAGCAATGAGCTTTTTACAGCCTTCGGAAACATGAGATGGAATCGAATATTTGCAATCCATAATCATCGTTAGAGTCTCGCTATCATTTGCTTCCTGGAATGGTGCTTGACCGCATACTAACATGTAGAGTATAACACCCAAAGACCAAATGTCTGAAAATTAAGACATCAGTCATTATTTTAATTTGATCTTTTGCAGTGCCACTATCTCTTTAAGTAAAGAAATTAAGATGTATTATTAATATTTAATGCATAAATTGACGCATCTCAAGTCCCTGAACTTGGCAATTTTTTCTCTTCTTTAGTGTCAAGAGATAAATACATAAAACTACACCTCAAAAGAAGTGTCTATTACTTAGGAATAAAAAGTCGATAACTATTCAAAGGAAAATAAGTGTAGAGCTGATCTTAAAGCTAATCAATAATTTCTCAGGTTATAATCAAGTTTCCACCGGTATCAAAGATTGAAAACAATTACTTTAAAGAGACTTGCAAAACAGAAAGTTTTGCATCTCTGAGTTTTGTATGAGCAGGGTGTCTACTAAATTTTGCCCACGAAATTCCCGGACAATTCCTGCATTTTTTCCGCTTATAAATATAAGGTCCTTGTATTGCAATATTATAATTTATCTAAAAACTATATTTTTTTTCATTTTTTAATGATTTTTAAGAATTTCAATTTTAAGTAAGAAAAAAGTTGCGCAGTTGAGTTGCAAAGAATGCGTAAAAAATAAATTAATATCAGTTATCACAGTACCTATTGTCATTAAAAAAGGTGAAAAGGTAATTTTTTAAATAAAAATAAGTGAGAAATAGGTTTCAAAAGAGTCTCAGCATTTTCGTAAGATTTCATGACATTTTTAATTAGGGATTTAAAGAGATTTAAAGGATTTCAAGATACTTTAAGTGATTTAAAGTAATTTCAAGGAATTTTTTAAGAATGCTAAGAAGTTTTAAAATTTTAAAGAAATTTCATAAAATTTCAAGACATTTAAATGATTTTAAAGAATCGCAGGCGATTTAAACCGATTTAAAAAGATTTAAAGCATTTTAAAGAATCTAAAGAAATTCTGAAGAGATTTTAGGATTTCAATCGATTTTCGTGAATTTCGAAGGGATTTCAAAAAAATGCAGAAGTGTTTAAGGATTTTCAAGAAATTTTACAGGATTTATAAGAATTCAAGTGATTTTAAGGAATTAGGGATTTGACGGAATTTCAAAGTTTCTTTTTAAACGATTTGAAAATAATTCAAAAGTTTTCAAAAGATTTAACAAAAGTTGCAAGTGTCCAATAAAAATATTTAGATTGATTATTCAGAAAAGTTTCTTCAAACCGAAAATCACTTCCCACATCAAAAATAAAATCAAGGGCAATTCGCAGATTTTTTTCAATTCCCGGATTTCTTTAAATTTCCGCACAGTATACACTCTAATGAAAAGTTGCTTTTTATGGATAGTAACAAAAAGTCCAAGACTTACCAACAGCAGGGGCGTCATAGCTATCACCCAGTAGAATTTCTGGGGCCGAATACGCGAGCGATCCACATGAAGTCTCTAGTTTCTGACCAGGACAAAACCGATTACTAAATCCAAAATCCGTGAGTTTCACGGTGCCTATTTTTTCAAAGAAGACTACATTTTCAGGTTTTAGGTCTCTGTGGACTACGTGCAGTCGATGGCAGTACGATATAGCTCGGACTATCTGGCGAAAGTAAGTCCTAGCAACCTAAATAGAAATTGAAGAAACGGATCAATATAACATCTGCGATGATAGAATTTAACGAGTAAAAAGCATTCATTAACATACTTCTTCGCTGAGACCGCTTTCATGACGCATGATATAGTCGTAGAGATCTCCGCCATCTCCAAGCTCAAGAATCAAGTACAGCTTGGTCTGCGTATCTATCACCTCGTAAAGTCGTACAACATTCGGATGTTGCACGAGCTTCATGCATCTCACCTAGAAGGAGCAAAAATGTGTTTACATTCACATCTTATCAGCTACTGCATTAAAATTCAAGGACGTACTCCTTCAATTTCTATTTTGTTGAGAATTAAGGAAATGTTTCGGATTCCCGGGACGATTTGAAATCCCAGATTTTCCTGCTTGAATTTCTCAAATTTTCCCAATTAATTTAAAGTATTTATTCAAGGATTTTAGATGAATTTAAAAGATTTTAAGGATTTAACAAGATTTCAACCATTTTAAAAGACTTCAAGATATTTTAGGTGATTTTAAGGAATTTGAAGGGATTTTTAATAGTTATTTCCAAAAAATTGAAAAGGATTTTTTGAGATTGTAAATGTTTTAAAGATTTTAAGACCTTTTAATTGATTTCATAGGATTTACATTTTTTTTAGGATTTAAAAGAATTCAAAAGATTTGAATTTCAATTCACTTTGAAAATTGCATGTGTCAAATAAAAATATTTTGACTGACTATCCGGAAAAGTTTTTTCAATTCGCAAATGACCCGGAATTATCATATAATTCCAATGTTAATAATTTGTCCTAAGATTTAACTGAATCAACTGAAAAAAGGTGAGAAGGTGACAATCTTCTAAAATAGGTGAAAAAGATGAACAAATTCAAAATACATAGGTGAAGAAAAGTGAATAGGTGACGACGTGTGATTGACAGATTGACTGACTGTCAATTAATTTCTTAAAGCACATAGAATATAGCAGAAGTTTTTATAAATATAGAAACAACGGAGAATTTTTTAGCCTCAGTGGTTTGGCAATTATTCTGCTTCAATGAGTATTTTAAATACGTATTAAATTGCAAAAGAGGTTGCAGGTGTATAAAAAGAGACAATGTACCTGATGTTGAAATTCAATAAGTTTTTCGGTTCAAAAAATATGTAAATTTCATAATTTTAAATATCGATTTCAGAAATTCTCAAGTGTCGATTCATTTAAATAATGTCAAATGGGCTTTTGTTAGTTTTAGGATTTAAAATTGAAATGCGTCTTTTAATTTGTAATTTTGAACAGGTATAACTTTAAATAAAGTTCTTCCTCAAGCGAAATATTTCTCGATATAGAAAATTATTTAGAGTAATAAAAAATACCTTTTTTAAACTCGTTTTTTTAATTCTCACCTCTTGGAAAAGATGTGCTCTGGAAATTTCATCGAGTTTGCTTTTATCGATGACCTTAACGGCAACCTTTTCACCAGTGAAAACATGGCGAGCCAACTTGACAACGGCGAAGTGACCTCGTCCGAGAGTTTCCTCGAGATCGTAAAGTCCTGCGATCTTGCCATCATAGTTGCTGTGGTGTCCCAGTCTCCGACTCATCGCGCTGTGAAAATAAAAATTAATATGTAATTTGACTATCAATACAAAAAAAGAAATAGTATAATGTTTTTTTAAGTAAATTTTTTTAATTCGAGGATTGTAGGAGACTTAAAAAAGAGAATCCTCTAATCAAAATTTATTATTGCTGATCATTACGAGTAAAAACAGATTTCTCCATAAAGTAATTATTAACAAGTTTAATCAGTGTAGGTAAATGTACATGTGAGTAGAAATTCAATTTGTTAATCAAATAATCTGACATTTTGAGAGTTAGCATAAATTGCCCTCCAATAGAACGGAATAGTAATTATTGAATACGTTGGCTCAGCATTATATGTAATTAATCCGAGAAATTAAGGTCTACCACTTTTAATAAATCTTATTTTGTTTACTGAAGATATCGGTTATTTACCTTGCTCTAAGCAAACAAAATATACATTCCGATTAAATAGAGACTTGGAATTATTAAAATTTCTTCAAATTATTTGGGAAATTATAGACAGTCCTCACTACCTCTCTTTGAACAAGCCAAACAACAAGATAAATAAAAGATATCAAGTGTAACAGAAAATCTAACAACTAGAAACAGATTGGAAATAGCCGTATAGATTTATCCGAAAATGGAGACAAGTTTATTTTTAGCAAACCAGCTTATAATTACTATTCTCGAAAACAGGTGAACGACCGCTCTGAGGTTGAGAAAAATGTAGGTCAAAATTTCTTGAAGGCTTTTTTCTAAAGTTCTTAAGTTTAAAAACTGTGTTCATTAATTTTTTTTAAAATAATTTTTAGATGTTGTAATTATAAAATTTCGTTAACTAACGCTCAAAACTTCAAGCAGACAATTTTCTAAAACATTATTCTAGTATAGTTTATCTTAAAGAAATATTTTTAAAGATTAAAATAATTGTTAATCAGTGAAAAAAATTTAAGTCATCATTAGCCTTAGAAACTTCCTGTTAGAAACTTTAACAAAAAGATCATAAAACAAATTTAAGTGTCACTGACATAATTTACTTAGTTTACAGCTAATGAGTATGTAGGATAACTAGTGTCCAAGGAGAAAAATAAAGTTTATTCAAACTTGAAGAACCGTAACGAAACCTTGCCATTAAGTCAATTTCCTTCGCAAAATTTTCTGTATACTGTTTTCCAGTAGCGATTCAGCAGACGATTTCAAATTCACGGTCATTTCCCGGTCAAGTTTTTCAATTTACCCGGCCTACTGAAAGTAACATATTTATATTTGTCGCAAAGCGCAAAGATTTATTTTAATTTATGAAGTTCGATCGATCTAAACATCCTATAACACAATGGAGGAAAAAATTGCCCCTGCGACTATAAGTAAAGTAGAAATCATTTTTCTCAGTTGACTAAAATTTATAAAAGTGAAGTGAAAAGTTGCATAATCGCCCCCCTGTATAAAATAGAATTTCGTTTATACTTTTTTTTTTTACATAACACTGATCCAAAGCGGCCCAAATGACCACCTGCCCACTGGGATTTTTCCCGATATCCTCCCGGTCAAATTCAAGGGAGTACAAATTGGGAAAAATTTGTTTTAAGGGAAAGCACCCTAATTAGACGCTCCACTACTACAAAGTCGTTTTTCAATCAACCGGGATTCGGAAGTTCCTCTTCGTACTTAAGAGATAAAGTTAAGACCTAGATTACAAGCATCATGTATGGAGCATACATTCAAGAAATCGATTCGACCGTAACCTGACCTACCAGCGACGTGTAATACGTGGCTTACCAAAAGAAAATCTTATAAATTAGATTACGCGACCCAGAGTACTGAAACACTTGTTTCTCATATGGATGGGATTGGGATTACAGCAGATTATCCGAAGTAATTTGATTTGAATTCCGAGACTATTCTGTGCCAAGGGTATTTTCCATTTCATAAAAAAGAAAACAGTTTAATCTGGGGAATAGTTAACAATTTTCTCCTCGTTACCGGTAAAAATTCATACTTTACCGTTACTTCTTCCAAAAAGTAACACGTTACTTCTAAAAACTGTGTCTGGATTATCTTTATTTTCCGCTTTTTCAGAAATAAAGGGCATCAATCATTTTACTTGTTAAGATTGAATCCGAATTCTTTTTTACACATTCGTTATCTATTTATCCATTTAGATTTAGTTATTACGAAAACGCTCAGTCGCGTTACATGATTACAGTTTTATGAGTGTCAACATAATATTTCTAGTTACTTAATTCCTCATTTATTTTAGAAGCTTAAGAGCTGATACCACACAGAAAAAACAGGTCTAGTTTATGTCACAGCTTGTTTTTGTCAAACCTTACCGTTAAAAGACCGTCAAGTCTTGTTTTAAGACTAAGATGGGCTTAAATCTAACTTTAAGTCTAAAATCGGCCTTAAATTAGGATTTAACAAAAACAAGCTGTGACATAAACTAGACTTTTTTTCTGTCTAAAATTCATTCTAATTAATTTAGACCAATAAATATTCAAACTTAATCACGTTAATAATTAAAATTACCGAAATCTCCCAGTGAAACGGTGATTTCTTTTTAAAAATCTAAAAAAAACAATGTTTTTTTTTAATATAAAGTTGAAGTAACAATCGTAAAAAAAATTCTTGAATCAAGGAGTAGAAAATTGAATGTTTTTCTGACGTGAATGAAAATTATAATTAATTTTATCACTCATCAGGTATATCAATGATCAGACTATAAATTCCTCTATCTTTTATGAAAAAACGGCCTCAAAGAAGTTTACGCCTTCAATGTATGACGTTGTAAAACGTAATCTATCATGTGCATATTATGTGCACGTAAACTGCTTTCAGGTTACAGGTTGGTCGCACCGTTACAGCTTCTGAAATCGCTCACTTAAAAACGTTAGATTCGTTTATACAGTATTCGTTCGAGGTCAAATTTTCAATAAAAAGGAATATCCTTTTTAATTTTTTTCGATTCCTAGCGTTCTTTCTCACTGATTAGTTTCATGTTTCCCAAGACATTTGTAATTCTGTAAATTTAAAGACTTATTCATTCATTGAAAGAGAAGATCTAAATTGAAGTTCCACTTGCTTTTGCTATTTAAAAAGTTCGAGTATAAATGAACAGTTTTTTCTCTACATAACAAGCTGAACAATAAAACCTTTTAATGAAAACATTTTACTTGTAATTAAATTTATTTCTATAATTAAACTCGAGTTTAATTCAATTTTTTTCAATTAAATATTTGAATTGAAACGCCATCAATTATAAATGTGCAAATAATTGTTCATCTGTATTTTGTATTAAATGTTGTTTAGTAAAATTAGAGGTTTGTGTAACTGTCTGCTGATTTAATAACTCATGTCAAAATCAACTGATCATAATCATCTGCATTGTTACAAAACAAGACTAAAGGAAATGCGCAAAAACGCTCGAAATAATATACATACATAATATATATGTGGATGATGCAAGTTTTCTTAACTTTTGAAATCATCATTGTAAACAATATATATATATAGAATTACATATAATCAAAATGAAAAATAAACGACAATAAGAAAAGGAGTAAGGAAGTTTTGTCACAGCGAAATTATCCCTTTTAAAGAGGTTCTAAGTAAGTTCTTTCAGGTTCAGGAACTTTCTAATGAGCCTCCCTGAGCATATTGCAATTAAAACCCTAGGAATGAAGACTGGAAAGTAAGAGTGCACAGAAAGTAAATTATGCGAAATAAGTGAAATTCTTTATTGTTCCTTTTTTGTTGTTTAATTTACCTCCCGCATATATGAAAACACATATTAGTACTTCTAATCGTGAATCAAATAAGCATGGCAGGAAGTGCATGTGCTACATTGCACTCGATATAGACATAGACCGTCTGTTTCAAGACATTCTAAGAAGCTTGTTAATCATAAGCTAATGTAATATCCAAAGGCTGCAAGGCTAAAGAAGATGAGAGAGTCGTTCAAGCCGTTAGCATTCGTGATCAAGATGGAAAAAAACTAATTTTATATACAAAAACGAGTGTGCTACAAGTATGTTAATATCCCATCTGATAAAGAAAAGAAGTCATCGTTAAACTAATTACTGGTGCAACAATGGCATTAAAAAAAATATCGATGAATTTCGAGTGCATTCTTGAAAAAAATACTGTCATTATTTTATTTGTCAAAACATTGTAATGGTCGAATGTTTTTCAAAGGATTTTAGACGAGAGGTTCAGAGGTATTTCAACCGATTTAATAGAACAAATTTTTTGACAAAGTTATGAGTTTTTGAACTTCTAAAACCCGTAATGCAATTTATGAAAAACTGCAAATTTTTTCTCTAAATTGCTATAATAGTTTCTAAACCAATATAGATCTGATGTTATACTTTTTCTTTTTGATTATAGTAGATCTCTCCATTCTATTTCGAAAGCCACAGGAAAATTTGAAGAGTTCTCAAAATTAACAAAATAGTGGCGGTTTTTCTGACAAGTTTGAAACTCAATTTTTTCAAAAAGGCCAGCGTTTTTTTTCTTGATTTTTTCCTAGGTTGGTACTATTATATGCTAGCCTAAAAAACAATAAGAAAAAAAGAAATTTCGATGAACTTAAACGGTTTTGACCGCAGTCGATTTTTGATATGTACCCAGAAAAGTATTAACTTTCCCAAATTTTGTTTATTGAGATCTGTAGAGCTCCATCAAATCTCGAATGTAGTTCCTCATTTTTTTTTTTTTATTTAAAGAATTCGAATTTTTGAATTTCCTTGGCGTCCAATATCACCTGCGTTTATGTACATATACAGAGTTCGGAACTGACGTATTACACCTACGTAGGTGATATCGCACTTTTGAACGAGAACAAAACCTAATAGGTCAACCTACGTAAAAGCCTCTGATAAGACAGTCCGAGCGACAAAGCTAAAATGGTCAATAAAAGACCTCAATATATAGGTGATTCAATTCTAAATTATTTCTTAATCGCTTTTCTTTTGTCATAAATTTCATATGATAAGAAAATCAGATCAGTGATCAAATTTGTCGAAGCATTAAACCACCTCTTAAATACCAAACTTGTTGTGATAAACTCGTAATGCGTTTGTAATTTGTCGTAAAGAATTTAAAGTGACATTCTGGGGATTTAAATGATAAACTGATTGCGAAATAACTGATTTTGTCTGCTTTTAAATAATTACAGTCATCACAGTGCCCTTTGTTATTAAAAAAAGGTAAAAAAAAAGGTGATTTGTTTTTTAAAAATAGGTGAGAAATATGTAATGAAAAATTGAATCCACCTAACCCAAAATCAACCCCTAAGCACAAAAAAAATCACTAAAAATCCCCAAACTTCGAGACCTAAAATTTGATGTTTTTAAATGGTTCCAAACTTCCAAAGAAGTTTCGAGATTTTTAATGTATTTTTTTTGTACTTAGGGGATGATTTTGGGGGTGAACCTAGAGGGTTAGGTGGATGAAACTTTTTTTGGCCTCTTTGAACATTAAATAGAACCATTTAAAACAATAAAATTTTAGGTATCGATGGTAGGGGATTTATAATGATTTTGTTTGTGTTTAGGGATTGATTTAGAGGGTGAACCTAGAGGTTTAGGTGAACGAAACTGTTTGTGGCTTCTTTGGACATTAAATGAAACCATTTAAAAGAATAAAATTTTAGGTCTCGAAGTTAGGATTTACAATGATTTTTTTGTACTTAGGGGATGATTTTGGGAGTGAATCTAGAGGGCTATGTGGATGAATCTATTTTGGCCTTCTTTGGACATTAAATGGAACTATTTAAAACAATAAAATTTTAGGTATCGAAGTTAGGGAATTTGTAATGATTTTATTTGTACTTAGGGGATGATTTTGGGGGTGATCCTAGTGTGGTAGGTAGTTGAAACTGTTTTGGGTTTCTTTTGACATCAAATGGAACCATTTAGCGCAATAAAATTTCAGATCTCGTGCTGTTTACAAAAAAATCATTTTTCGTCGTCGTAAACGTTGAAAACTTCAGTTACATGATGAGATTTAAAAAAATGAGAATCGTTCTCATTATTGATCATTTCTCGTATTTCTCGCTCAAATCCAACACTAGACAAATTCCTAAAATAGGTGAAATAGGTGAAAGGAGGTGTATAGGTGACGACCTGTGATGACTGTAATTATTGCATGGCTCTTACCAGCTGCCTCTTTTCAGGTGAAAATTCTCATGGTCTATCCTCAATGCCAATCGAACGGAGATTACTTGCACTCGGTGATGTCGCGTCTTCTTCAAAGCCGGTAATCATTTTTCGGTTTAATTTCCGGTGCCTAGGAAGTTTGACGGGAACGGCCGTCAGTTGGAAAGCGCGAGTGCGACGACCGTGCCATGTGAGCATAAAGTGCACGTGCACTTGGACGATAATGCTGGTAATGCGTTCTTGGTGTGATGTATGCAGTGTTCAGTGTTCATTCTTCACTATGTAGTGTGGTGCGAAGGAATGATGTGCGTCAAGCGCGTGTCTCGATTATCACGGCTAACCTACATGGGGCACATAGCACATAATAACACATATGTATTGATGTGTATATTGCGTACAATGTATTTGTTCCTGCTGGCAATGAATGTATGACAGAGAATAGGTCACGTATGTTTGAAAATGAATTATGTTTGTCATTTCGAAATTCTCATCCTCACTCTCAAGGTCACATTAGTGATTTGATCGATTAACCTGGGTTAATGGATATTAGCTTAATTAGGTATTTTCACAAAATTTTATTACATATAATCACATGGCAGTTCTCATATAATGCCTCCTTCATCTTGATTTAAAATAAATCTAAAGATCTGCGGATGTAAATTTAACAGTTTTTGATGACGTCGACATTTGCGTCAAGCTTATTTCCTTCGGAAATGAAAGTATTACAATTTATTTCTTAGAGACCAATTTTGGAAGCATGTCTGACACGTTTTTGTACTACTGACGTCGGACCGGAAGCTGAGAGATAAAAAATGCATAGTACACACGCTTCACCCTACGCCTACAGTCTTTAAGAATGTGAGTTTATGTAGCAAAGATAAACATAGACGAAACGGTCGACTACACTCACGTGTGTGAAGAAGAGACCGAGTTTATGTATTCAGCAAAAGGGTACTTTTTAATGACACTTTTAATCAATAATAATGCTTGCAGAAACGAAAAATCTGAAAAAATTGGATTTCTTAAACAATAGAAATGGAGGAACTATTGTTTTGTTGGCATGCCTATAATTTTGTCATTTTTATAACAGATGCAATTGATTTTTGTTTATTTAACAACTTGTAGACTATTTAAATTTTTTTATACGCTTCATAATAAAAGACAAAGATAGTAAACAAGACTAAGGTCGAATGAATAGAAGAAATATATTGCAACGTCCTTCCATTTAAGTCTTCTAAGACAAATCACTAGAAACTGTTTCATCAATGAACCAACAACCGAGATCACAAATTCTGTGAGTCCATATATTCAACAAAAAAGTTCCTTTTAGAGCCGAATTCATTTCAAATCATGCAGGCTCAAGACTTCAAGTCATAGAATCGTCTGCGAATAAAATATGTTGTTTTTCAAAGGATTTAAGCACAGAAAAACCAAGTGACTAAAACGTATCGAGCCTGCATGATTTTTAATGAATTCGACCTATAATAAACTTAATAATCAATAAAAATGGATTGTTTAAGAAACTAAGACTCTCTCTATGTTTAATGTTGACAATATAAATATTAAATGATCTGCTAATGCGAGGGAAATAGTGGATTATTGATTTGTTGACAAATGCTTATTGCGAGAATATAACCAATACGATTTTAATTCGCAAATAAAATATGACCTCCATTTATAGTAGCTGATGTTTGAATTCCACTATGAATGTTTTAGCACTGAAAACATAAAGCAGCATCTTGACCGCGAAGTAGATACCTATAGGGTGAGTCTTACGACAAGGAAGAAGCGTAATAAAATTTCTCTTACTCGTTTGTTTTACGAGGCAAGCACTTATGAAAACGAAATGAGCAGATTTAGCTTCTTGAATTTTAACGTTTGACGAGGCAGTTCCGCAATCTTTCTGCCAGTGGGTATTCATTAAACCCCCTTACGATAGTTTATGCTCGCCAAAGACTGCACGAGATGCGAAAGTACACGGATATAATCATATAAATTATAAACTGTAAGGTGTAACAGTTAAGAATAATCAACAAGGTTATAATCTATAAGAGTGGGAGGTGAAATTGCAACTTTTAATTTTTCATCACGCTTCTCAAAAATGTCAGTTTCCCTCATAGTAATCAAGAGATTAGAGTTCGTTTCATTCTCGAGATGGAATTGGCTGCAGCTCTGTGCGCATAGCGAAATAGATTTATTTATAATAACGACCAACTCTCATGCTGCAAGAGAAATGTCAAAAAGTGACTCATCGCCTTGGCTTTATTTGCACGTGCGAATAACTAATCAAATTTTGATTTTGGTGGCGCCAAAGTAAATACCCATTCGTCTCAAGATGTAGAGATCAGGCATGAAACTGATATGTGTGTCATTAAGTGTCGAAAGTGACTAATCTTTAGAAAGATCTTTTACTATAAAAACAATTTCCAATTTCGAAATCCACAGCACAAAGATGTAAAATAATATGTAATTAAAATCTTAAAGAGGTGCCACTAAAACACTCTGTCATAATTCAATGACTTCCTCGCTTTTAACGGCATGTGGTAATTACTATAAGAGTATATTTATTTTCGCCAACTTTACGTTTGCAATAATAACTATTTTTTGCTAAAACTAGGCATTCCACCTACGTCTTCATGAAACGGAGGTAAATCGCCCAGTTTTAATGTAACTGCCGTTTGCAACGTTTATAAACGAAAATCAAAATTTTTTTAAAATTCATTATAAATCGTTTTCTATTGCTTAAATGGCTATACAACAATACAATAAATGCTCACAAGTTGGATTTTTTACTCGAATGTGTTTCTACAACCCACGGACTCTAAAAAAAAATTCCAAGTACCCTCTAAATACTCTGTTGTTGGATTTCTTTCCAAATAATACTAGCAAATGATAATGTGTGATAGCAAAAAAGTTTCATCCCCAAATCGCCACCGGACGACTGCCTAATTTCACCCCCAAACTGGTAATAAGACAAAAATCTCGAAAAAAAAAATTCCAAGTGGCGATTTGGGGATGAAACTTTTTTTGCTATCACACATTATCATTTGCTAGTAATATTTGGAAAGAAATGGTAAGTAACATATGCCCTTAAGGTTTTACAGATTCTGTAGCAACCCTGGTAACTAAAAATTTATTGTATTTTAAAGTCTGAGATAATCATTGAGAAGTTTTCTTTCGACGAACTTTTCGCCTATAACTGAATGTTGATAACAGTTATTTGGTTCTAAACTTAAAGCAAGAACCGTTCTCGAGACGAAAGACGCTCCTCTCTGAAAGCACCATTGTCTAAAATAACTACGTAGCACCAGAATGCTGCACAATGTGCATCCACAGGCTTTTGAGAAAGTGACAACGTCCGAGGTCATAGAAGCAGAGACAACACCTAGTGCAAACACGGAAGCAAGCAAGTGGAAGTATCTAGTCAACACGCTTGAGAAAATCCGCGTAGAAAAAAAAAGTAACGTGAGGAACAAGCGAAGTGTGCACATCAGAAATTCATCCTGAGTGAACACTGATGAAACGACCGGATGAATGAATCAACCTCGCGAGTACGTTGGTGAAACAAACTGACGTTGCTTCAGTTTTATTCTGAGTGGGGATTCGAGTAACTTCGCTTTTATCTGGTCCTTTTTTCAATCAAAATGCGTCCTTAGACATTGGTACTAAAATGCGAATCTGGGTTAGTTAAAAATAACTGCCAGCGAGACTAGATTTAGGCTGAATGTAATTAGATTGCATTTTAGACGCCTACCATTTCACTGAACTGCTGATTCACTTGTCAAATTTTGTTCTGTATTAAATTAAATCTCAGAGTGTTGATCGATAACCAGATCTTTTTAATTCCCCCTTACTTTTATTTAAGGTTAAGAAGTAAAAAAAGGCAAATTTTTAAATGAGTTCTCGAAATTCCGACTTTAAATTCTTCAGGCTTTTATTAATTGCAAATTTTTAAAATATTACGACTTTCAATAATGTATTGTTTCATTTAAAATGCTTCAAAATTACAATAACAAGTTTGAACTTTTAAATTTGGAATCTCCTAAATTTTTTCAGTTTCCCTGGCCGCTTGAGATCCAGAAACATAATAATATTCAGACGCAAAATGTAAATTCAGTTTACAATTTCCTTTAAAGGAAAAGTTGAACGACTACATTACGTCTGAATGATTATTATTCAGCTCACTATTGTATGTTTAAGAGGAAAATCAACAAATGTTTCGTCATGTTACGTCCATTATTACACTGCAGTACGAAAGTTTAGAATATTTTAAGATTTGAGATACAGATAAGACTTGATTTTATAAATCAGATCAAGACTGAAGACTCAAGAGTTTATAACTCTCTTCAGTAACTCTTCAATAAAATTGGAAGTATTTTCTTCCTAATTGCCCTTTCTTTGTGAACGAAAAGCTTTCGTTAAATTAATATAAGTGGACTTATAACATCCATTGTGCAGAAAAACTGGTTAACGGAAAAGTTTGCCAAGATTCATTTGATGGAATTTCTCAGTAGTGGATTAAATGTATAATTTTCAAGCACCTGGACTGTGAATTCTTCTTCCATATTTCTAGAAAATATAAACAGTAAAGGATTTATTTAGTGAAGAATATAAGTAGCAACGTATCATTAAAGAGAGTCAGTGATCCATGGCTATATGTACCAAAAGTTTTGAACGTTTAAATGAACGAAATATTTTTTTCCAATTATATTTTATCTAGAAATATTGTACCAACTAAAAATAATAATAGACAATTACAAGTTTCTTTCATACAGAATTATTTTCAATGAAAATGAATCAATATTTTAAAACTGTTTCTAGATTAAAATACAATCAATACAAAAATTCGTTTATTTGAACGTTCAGAATTTTTCAGTTCATATGGCTATGACAAGGAGAAGAATGAAAGATTTTAGATTCTAATTCCCAAGCGACAGAATGACGCCTTCGGAAAACGTGGGTATGTTACTTAACCAATTTAGGTACACGGTATCAGTAGCTATAAGTGAGTGGTTACCTGTCTATCGTTTACGTTTTCAACATCAGAAAACAGGTTAACGATAGCTTTAATGAAGAAACAACAATTACAGTTACACGTCTTGCCTTTTATTCCGCCTCCTTTTTTAAAAGCAACCTGATTTATTTTGAAAAATTTTTAAAAAAAGTTGAGAGTGCACTTCAAACTTTGAAACTTAAAGTGAATTCAACAAGAAAAGGGATAAAAATTGAATGGAGTAGAGTTTTCTCTTTACCTTATGCATCTTTTATTCAAGAAAAATGCACCTATCGATTTCCCACAAAGTTCAAGAGTGCCTTTATCTTTTGACCTGAAGTTGGTTCATCCCAAGAGGAGAATATATTGCTCTATCTCTGAAAAAGACATTCTTATTGGAACATTTTTCCAATTTCCCTAACCGTGAAGCGATGTCAGAAAAATAAATTGATGATGTAAACTGTCAGTAATAAAATATAGGAGATATATAAACGAAAATAATAAACGCCTCAATAAAGGGACGAATCGCGCGATATCAATCTAGAAACGTGATGTTTCACCCAGTTCAATTTACATTATATCATTGTATAAAGTCACATTTAGACGACTATATTGAATGTAACTCCAGGAATAACCTATTAGAGAGTTATAAAATTATTATCGAGGAATTTGCTGAAACGAAATTGCGTTGCAGTGTTAAATCTTTGAACACACTACTAACTAAAACTTATGAGGATATTTTAAAAACCGTTGTCGCCATGCTTTTTGCCAAGAAATATGTTCGTTATACTATTGAAGTAGTTGTAAACGTGCCAAAAGGTTAGAACCTTTAGATTTCTGTCTCTAGATCTGTTGGATACTTTCTTCGAATATTTAAACAACGAAATAGCTTTATCATCTTGAAATTAAAGCTGATAGACCTATTCTCAAAAGATGGTTTACATCTTGTCAAATATAATCATAGTAAACCTATATCATTGAAAGGCAATTTTAAATAGGCTTTCACTAATTGGAAACTCCTGAGTAACAAAAATAAAAGGTCTTGCAACTTATTAATTATCGGTCTACTTTGTAGATAGAATGTACCAGATAAGTAGTTGAAATAATATCTTAAAATAGAAATTCGAAGTCTGCAGTTAGAGTTAATGAGCCTTCACTAAAGACACAGCTCTGCTACTAAAGTGCAACGTAGGCAGAATAGTAAATACAAGTCTCAAGGGGTACATGCTCTTTAAATTACGATTTTCAATCATTTTCTCTAGAGAGTAGTGTATACAAAATGGATCAAATCGACGTGGCTGACTGTATTTACATACTTTCTAGACATTACTTTGACTAATTTCAGAGTTGTTAAAGGCTTGAGAATGCAAGTAAAATTAATTTGTTTTCATTAACCATTAGAACAATTATTGTAGTTTATATTTCGAATTACACTTAAAATATTTGAGTGTATAAAACGATGCCTAGTAATAAAATACTTCCATCCGGCCGCCGTCTTGCAAACCAAGGATAAAGAAACAAGAATTTGTATCGAATTCTACAACTTTGCTCTAAAATTATGTAAAGTTGAAAATTCATTTTAGAGTAATTCCAAAGTAATGATGAGATTGATGAATTTTCTCTTGATTTTAAAGAAATGTTTATATAAACAATCCCTTAGTAAGCTGAACTTGCAGAATAAAAGAAACGTGAACCCCAGATTTGTTTACATTAATTAAAATCCACAGACTCAAGATCTGAAACTGCCAAGTTTAAATCAAAATATCGGACGCAACTAGGTCTCGCGGAGATTGACCCCTACTGGCTACAAGTTTCATTTCCTGCCCATCAAAGTCTCTTAAAACCTAATAACTCCAAAATCTATCATAGAGACCACAATCATGACAGTTACCTTTTTCGCTAGATTTTAAATTCCGGCTCGCACCCTTCCACCTTTCTTTTCAGCGATGTCATTTGTGTAACTCAGGCATGTTGACAGACTCCAAAACAGACCGTGCACTCTCTCTTCTTCGATTCGCACGAATTCGTGGTATTTTGCCACGTACCGTTGGATCTCACCGCGCCTTAGGAGGCGTCCACTTATTGTCAGGTCAACAAATAATCGCCTCGAGTCGAGGCAATGTGTTTTATTGACCAGGACGCAACGGGGCGTCGCTCGTCGCGAAATTCACGATCAATTAAAAGCGAATGCGAGCCAAAATATGCCAAAATGCGAGAATCAGAATCAAAAATGAAAAATTTATATCACACGGTGAAAACTCTTAATGATAACACACAAACCAAATCTCGCACACGTCGATGTGTTTACACTTGGCTCAGTTTGGAGCACTTGGCTCGTCCCCTGGTTGTTTCTCTCTTTTTCTATCTTCCTCGACTTGGGCGACGTAGTTGGTGATCGCCGTTCGTCCGGAGGCCGCTGGCCCCGCTTCCTCGGTCGCCCACCCTCTTTTTTTTTCTTGCACCGGATCTCCCTTCTGCCTCCTTCCGTTTGAATTCTCGATCCCTCCCGTGGAGCAGACTCGAGTCGAGAACCCTATGCTTTGCTTTTACCCCTTCGATCCAGCCATCACACGAGAGGAAGACTTCCCTCTTTTCTCTGTCTTTTTTTAGAGTATAATACTCTCTCTGTTCCTGTACATGTGCACGATCGCAGAACTTGGAGCAGTACTCTGAACTTAGTGGAACTCCTGCAGGTGAAATCCGTCTTTCTAGCCTCGTCGTCGTTGCAGATTCGAATGGTTCAAATACTCAAAATCGCGCACTTCAGTTGGCACGAGTTTCGCGCCGACACAACACAGAACCGGTCCCGCACGTTGAGTTCGTCAACGTGAATTGTTTTTAAGATTAGATAAGGACTGGATCATACGACGGAGCACGACGAAGAAAGAACTCGCGAACGAGCGATGACGGTTAACGGCTTGACACGAGAACCGTGGTGATATGGAGGTTAGATAAGAACTGACATATGAAACTGGTGGGAGGCGACGGGAGCACGGCAGGCGGTAAAAAGGAGAACTATCGCGCGTGGCGGGAATATTTGAAATTTTAAATCTGAAAGAATATTATGTAATTTTATTTAAGTTATAAATGTTAGGGATTCCTAAAGTTATAAGATTATCGAGAATTTAAAATCGTGGAATAATCTCGCAATCGAGAGAAGACTGTGAGCATATTTAGTTTTTTAATATATTAAATGAGTTTTACTGAATTCGACTGGAATTAAATGAATTTTAATTCATTTAATTCTATAAAATCTAGTGTAATTCCTGCAACTTTCGTAAAATCACTTGATATTCTTTGATTCTCTTTGAAATTCCACAAGACATCGTTATATTCCTTTAAATATCGTTAAATTTTTTTAAATTACTCAAAATTCCATGTAATCGCATTAAATTTCTTAAAATTCTTGAAAATCCAATGAAATTTCGTAAAATCCCTTCAATCCCTTAAAAGTCCTTAAAATTACTTAATATCCCATAAAATATTGCAAATTCCTTTAAAGTTTCATAAAATCCCACAATATGTCAAATTTCTTAAAATTATTTAAAGCCCCATGAAATCTCCTTAAATACCTTAAAATTTCTGAAAATCTCAATAAACATAAAATCCTTTTAAAATCCTTTAAAATATCTGAAAATCTAATGAAATTTCGTAAGATCCCTTGATATCCCTTAAAAGTTTCTAAAATTACTTAAAATTACTTAAAATTTCCTAAAATATCGTTAAATATTTTTAAATTACTCAAAAATCGAAAAAGTAAATATGACAAAAATTAATTTCTAAAATATTAAAATTCCCATATTTCTTATATTTCTTATGCATCACAGTTTTATAACCTGCTTTAAAATTTTTATCCTGGAAAATTTTGTGACGAAGTTATTATTATTATTATTATTATTGTTAAAATTATTTATCTAAAGGACATAAATTCTAAAATTCATGATAGTGTTTAAAAATTGTGTATGAATTTTTTAAGAAAGAAATAATTTTTCGAGATTGTCGTGATCTTGCTTGAAATCTCGAGAGTCTTGATGTGACTATCAATGTCAAGACAAGATCAATATTTTTTCTTGATTACTAAAATTTAGCAATGTCAAAAAAATGTTCCATTTAAGAAATGCTCAATCTTCGTAAAAATAACTTAGCTGTAAAAAATGGGAATTACTTAACTGGCGCACTGAAACAGTTACAGAAATAACTCAATAAAAAAAGAAATAATTTCTTCGATTTCTTTGACTGTAACTTTAAATATTTTTATATTTTCCAACGCAAAAATAGAATAATAATTAAAATAATTAAGTATATTCTGTAAAATAAATAGGAAACAAATAAAAGTTAATATATTAATAATGTTAATAATATGTAATTGTAAGATCAATAAAATTGATATGTGAAAAATGCGGATGCCTTTCGTACAACTTTAGCTCAGAACAGTCGATAACGTTTGTGACGGAAAGTATAGTTCCTTTCACTTGGTGTAGATGACGATATAAGTCCATTTCAAATATTGGCGAACAATTAAATTTATTTAAAATAGCATTGGAAATATATCATGAGATTGACACACATACGACAGACATCGCTTTGATCGCTCTTGCTATCATAGT
Organism: Synergus magnus; assembly: GCA_032275165.1. Taxonomy (NCBI): domain Eukaryota; kingdom Metazoa; phylum Arthropoda; class Insecta; order Hymenoptera; family Cynipidae; genus Synergus; species Synergus magnus. Next base: position 11,235,696 of record JAUESH010000015.1, on the reverse strand, counting down.
TTCACTCATTTCTGAGAAATATTAGATCATGCTCATTTTCATCGAATGAACGTGCTCGTTTCAAACAACTTGATAGTTTCAAATGAGAAACAGGAAATATTAATATCACACTGTTTGAGTATAAAATGCAGAATTATTATATATGGAATGCGTATATTGTTTGCATTGAATTAATGAAAATTTATTATTTTCAGGATTTTTCCGTTATAGTAAGTTTATAAGCACCTCGAAATATCTGATAGAAATAAGTGAACTTGAAATTTGTTTGCACATTCCTTATGCTTGATTTCACTTTGTATTTTGAAGTAGCTGAAATAATTCAACAACTTTTTAAAGATCTTATCAAAATGCAACTTCTTACATAGAAATTTCACCCAAAATTCTATAAAGCTACTAAAGAGTTTTTAAAAGAGAGTTTTAAACTTGGAGAAAATAATTGTAAAATTTTGTTTTCCTTAAACGTTTTTAATTTTTTTTTAATTGTTCAAAGTCGATGATAAATGCGCAAAAATCGAGTTAGAAACTATCACAAAAATTATGCTGTGGTGCAAAAATATAACATACTTGAGTTATTATGATTCTAGATCAAATTCCAAGCCGTTATTCTTAATAGACTGGTTTTAATTAAAGAAGATTTTAGTGTCTTTGAGGTCAGGAATGAGTTACGATTCATTCATTTTTGCACATAACTTTTTCGTAGGCCTTTGTTAGTTTATTAAAAATTGTTATTGTCTTTACATCTATAATTTTAAACAAAATTAAAATTATTGATTTTTCCGTGTCATAATTCATAATAAAATTCTGCCTGCCGTTGAAATATTGAAAACAACTTTTTATGATACAACATTTTTTACGTAAAGCTAATACTTTTCCAGAAAAATGCTTGTTTTTAAAATAACTATAGCAACTATTAACCGCGCGCGATTAAATTCTCGTTTTTGCACTCCTTTTGCTAAAAGCAGGGCGTCATAAATTTGTCCCGCGGATTTTTTAAGATATTTTGAAAATGTTTTCGAACTTTTTACATTTTTTTCATTTTCTTATATTTCAAAGACATTTAGAATGATTTTAAAGGATTTCAAGATATTTTAAGTGATAATGATTTTTGTAGATTAATTTAAGTCCGATTTATGATCAAAACGAATTTTTTCGGCTTAAAATTAAAATATTTCGAGTTATCACATAATTTTACAAACAGTTGTGTGCAGTATTTCTTCAATATTTATCTTATTTTTGATTTGAAAGTCGACCTCCTGTTCCTTACTTTTTTGTATTTTATATTGGATTTTTGGTCCACATTCTGTCGTTTTTTTTTCTTGAATTTCAATTTGTTGCAATTCTAGGAAATGTTGTGATAACGATTTTTCTTTTATTCACCCCTTACCTTGTATGAATCGATTATACGGCTTAAAAATTTTTAAATAATTAAAAATAATTACTTTAGAGAAAAAAATATATATTTACCAATATTCTTCACAGTGGTCCTTTAGTCGTTAGAGTTTCGTTAAACACATGTTGGACTGGCGCACTCATCTCTTTGGTGGCTGAGTCTCATCATAGACGAAGAAGAAGACAACGTCGTCGGGGGCAAAGCGGCCAAGCCGGCTCGACGCCAAAATCAGCTCAGTCGCTTTCCGGTTGGTGTTTTATAAATACTGCAGACAGCAAGAGAGTGCACCGAACACAGTAGTCGTGAAATCTCGAAGTCACTCGGACAGGCCTCCAGAAAACTCGTTAATCATATAAAAGAGAACTTTATCCAATTTTCAAATAAAATACCCCACTCTCCCCCTTTTTACTATGTAATCGCAACATCAGTGACCCGGAAATGTTACATGTGCAATAAAAATTTGAGTGTGATGAAAAAAATGATAATAAATGTAAGTTATACTTCTTAAAAATAATAAAAGAACATACAAATATTATTAAAGTGATATTAAATGAAAATAAAAAAAAACTGTAGAATATTTCAGAGGTAAAAGAAGAATTTTGTGCTGAGTGTGAAAATAAATTAAGAACTATAATTAGTACTAATTAAAAAAAGTAATTATTTCACAACTAATTTTACTTATTCATAAGAGGCGAAAATGCCAAGGCGCCACCTTCATTTTATCTTGCAGTATTGTTGGCAGTAATTGGCGAACTGTCTTTGCAGTTATGCAACTCAAAGTTATTATTCTCTAAACATTTAAAAGATACAATCTGGACTATATAAATTTAATTATTCATAAAATCGTTTCGACCTATATTCATACGTTTATAATTCACAACTAAAAAATGATCTAGAGCTAATGTTAGAATCATAAAAGTACATTTTAATATCTAAAAATGTATTCTAAAATTTATATTATAATTAGCTAAAAAAATAATATCTAGTGCTATATTTATGTTGTACACTAATTTATTTGTCATTTAACTAATTATGTTTAAGGAATGGAAAGGTGGAGAAAGCAAGACCCCAAAGTAGCTCTGCAGTCGACAAATGCAGAGGAAATAATGCTTCCAAGGAAGATGAGAAGAGTTTTCTGGAAAAAAATTCACGAGAAATCTCGATCTACATCGTGCAATGATCTGGGAAACATCATAAATCCAATATTTAAATTGCAACCGTGAATAGACTTTTGTCGAATCATATAGAATTTGTTTGAAAGTTGGCGAAGTGCCAACTCTATCGACGGTACCACATAATCGACACTTGGTGTGGATTCGTCAAAATGAAATTTAAAGCACAGTTCAAACTAAGAATCAGGATGTAGTGCCTCGTGAATTACTCTACTAAGTTTTATAGTGAATTGATTGAAAAAGCGGAAGTGCAAGTGCAGTGGAAAAGTAAGAATGAGTCTGACCAAGAAGGCCATAGGGGGATCCATTCACAGGATACGAGAATTCGAATTGGAAAAGGTAAAAGACTGAACAAGCTACAATTTCTATATAATTTTAGGAATAAAGGAAAGAAATATAACGCAGATAACAAATTTTGCACATCACTAATTGTGGTTTTCACTGGCCGACTCATTCACATTGAAACACAATCAAGTAAACAGAGATGTAAAATGAACTTATATTAAGAGGAGAGTCATAAACTATAATAGAAATAGCGTTCTACGTCTTTTGATAGCAGTAATAAAAAGACTTCTCTATTTCTACTGCTGATAATAAATGTCAAGACTACTCTTTTATAGTAGATATACTCCACTATCTTTTTTTCCTCATATATTTTATGATTACACGTCAAATGTATTAAATAACCGAAAAAGGATAATAACAATTGCAGGTAAATGGCCTCAGCACATGGTCTTTTGATGGATTAAAGCCAATTTTTATATATAGGTATATATATAAATTAATGGTGATCACATAATAAATCTAAAATACCTTAATGTCTTTAAATATAAGACACGCTGTGAATTACCTCACGTGGATGGATTTATTGTGCGTATAATAATTATTTGTGTCCATTTCGTAAACAGTATATATACATGTATTGTATATAAATATATATACTCGGTGATGTAAAGAAATGTCTAAAAAATCTCGCATACATTGTTGTTGCAAACCTGATTGGCTTTTGAATTTCACGATAAGCTTCAAAATCCCTTAAAATTCGTTAAAAACGCTTAAAATAATTAGAAATCTCATCAAATACCATGAAATTATTAAAAATTCCGCAAAATCTTTCAAAAGTCATTAAAATCTTTTTAAATTCCTCAATAAAATTATCAGACAAATTTTAAAATCCTTAAAATTCCAGAAAAATCTTCAAAATCATAAATCTCTTGAAACCTGTTATAATTCGTGAAAATCTCTAAGAATTCCTAGAAACCTCTTGAAATTCCTTAACATTAAAAATTCGTTAAATTCATTAGAAATCTCATCAAATTCCACGAAATCCTTAAAAATTCCACAAAATATTTTAAATACTATAAAACTCTCTTAAAATCCATTAGAATTCGTAAAAATATTTCAAAATTCTTAGAAATTCCTCAAAATTCAACGATAACATTTGAAATCCCTTTATATACTTTAAAATCCATTAAAATTATTAGAAATCTCATCAAATTCCATGAAATTCTATAACATTTCACAAAATATTTTTAAAATAATAAGAATCTCTTTAATTCACTTAAAATCATTTAAAAATCGTCAAAACCTCTTACAATTCGTTAAAATCTCGTAACATTTCTAAAAATCTCTTAAAATTTCTCGAAATTCCACGACAACATTTAAAATCTCTTAAAACCCCTTAAAATTTGTAGAAACTTTATGAAATCTCTTAAAATTCCACAAAAACCTTCGAAATTCCTTAAAATTCGTTGAAAACACATAAAATTCCCTAATAAAGTATAGTAGAAAATGTACGGGGGATATTTTTAAATATATAGATGTTTTTTTAGCAGATGTAAGGGAGTAGAAATTGATTTCTGATACTAATGAAGATAAATAATTGGTGACCATATAATTTCTGATGATTTCCCAAATGTGGAATCTTTTGATTGAAATTGTAATTAATGGATCTTTAAGTTTAATGACATACTTGGTGTAATTTTTCTGGTACATTAAAGGTGTGACAATTCGGAATTAGTAAGTGCAAGTTGCGTCGGAAATTGGTGTATGTGCTATGCAGTAATAACTCAGCGAGTCTACTTTCCAGAACAGAAACTGAGACCCAGAAATAGTGCGACATACAACATTTATACATTTGCCGAAGAACGCGCTGCAATTTCGCTTTTCCTGGCATTAAACCAGCATTCTTCAATGGCTGCTGAAACGTTCAGACAATGCGTATAGATTATGGACATAGTTAAACAGAATCCATCTTCTTTCTTTAATTGCACCTTTTAACTTCACATTTGCAGGTCTTTGGATTGTAGATCATGTCTTGCCGCTTTACATTTTACTAGGAAATAAGATATGAAATTATATCTGAAACATAAATGAAATAAATAAGTTTTTTAATGAATAAATTATCTAATCCTCATTCTGGATAT
>JAUESH010000015.1:11209576-11230608 GCA_032275165.1 Synergus magnus | reverse complement strand
ATGAAATTATATCTGAAACATAAATGAAATAAATAAGTTTTTTAATGAATAAATTATCTAATCCTCATTCTGGATATAAATTTTAAGAAAATTAAAATTATTTCATGTTCTTCAAGTTTGTCCTCTGTATAGATGCTAGTAACAATACATGAAATGCTTTCCATCCCATGGGTTCGTTGAATGGAACAGGGGTTCTATTTATAAAAAGAGCCATGACTCAAGTAGTTTTTCCATGAATCTCTTTTCCATTTATTATCGAATCAAGCTTACAATATTCTTCACAACCGATAAAGATACAAATAATTAATATCAGGACTCGTCTACAATTTTTATTCGATTTAAGCGTCATTTGAGGTACTCTGGGCACAAAAAATAGGGGAAAAAATTAACTATACTATTTTCCATGTCTTTAATCCCTAAATTTGATATTCTGGAATATAAATACTAAAAACGCATTTCATTTCATAAAATATCTTTTTCCTAATTTTCTCTGATGTTTCAACCCTTATATTAAATTATAAAAATTTGTTCTTCCCGGGATATTAAATACTTAAGTTTCAACAAAAAGTACATTTTTTTAATAGAAAAAATTAGACATATTTATATTGAGAAACAAAATAATTAATATCTGATTTCTCGAATAGAATAATGATTAAGCGAGTAAATAAAAATGTATCTTTTTAAAGGTGAATCTGGTTGAACAATTTGATATTCTTCAAATCGTGGGTGAGGGATGGTTTGGAAAAATTCTTTTGACTGATCATCGAAGTACGCAGACGGAAATGGTTTTAAAAGCCTTGCCGAAGGCATACACTAGCATTACGGATTTTTTTCGAGAATTCCATTATGGACTTCACCTATCAGCTCATAGGAATATCATCACAACGTATGATGTGGCATTCGAAACAGCGGGCTTCTACGTCTTCAGTCAAGAGTATGCACCACTTGGTGAGAGATGTGATTACGTTGCATGCCAGACGACATTCGTCGATAACATTGTCGGCACAATACCTATTAATAATACAATAATAATAATACCCAGCCAAGATAAAACCTTGTTTACTTGATTATTAAACCTGTGATTAATTATAATTGACCGTAAGCGATTATCGTAAATCAGCCATTCATGTTAAATATCACCCAAAAGGTCAAAATTTCGACATTTTCATGAAGGATTAAATTAGTATTAAATTACTAGTAAATTACTATTAAAAACATGTCCATTCATTGATTTCGTGATTTTTTGTATAACATTTTCGAATTTGAATTTCGTCAAAAAAATATATGTAATTATTTTGTGGAAAAAAATTACAACTTAAGCGAAAATATTTAGATATATTTTAACTATGTTTAAAGTACGTTTATTTGTTCGTATATTTCTCCCTTAATTTTATTAAAGCATCATGTTACTTCTTAAAGAAAATTCTCATCAAATTCTATGAAATCCTTAAAAATTCCACAAGTTATTTTACAAATCAAACAAATTTTCAAATTTCTTAAAATTTTACGAAATTTTTTAAAAATCATAAAAATATTTTGAAATTCTTCAATAAAATTTTCCGAAAAATTTGTATATCCTACAAATTCCATAAAATATTTTAAAAGTCATAAAAATCTCTTGAAATCCATTAAAAATCGTGAAAATCTTTCAAAATTCCTATAAATTTCATGAAATTCCTTAAAATTCTACGATAACATTTAAAATTCCTTTATATCCGTTAAAACTCATTAAAATTATTCGAATTCTTATCAAATTCCACGTAGTTCTTTAAAATTTCACGAAATCTTTTTAAAATCTCTTGAATTCTGTTAAAATCAGCCGTTCACATTAAATATCACCTAAAAGGTAAAAATTCTGAAATTTTCATCAAGGATTAAATTACTATTTTTAATCACTATACTGATTTTTCGTATACATTTTCAAATTTAAATTTCGTCAACAATTATATATAATTATTTTGTTAAAAAAATTACTACTTAAGCGCATATTTAAATATGTTTAAAATATGTTTAAAGTACGTTTATTTGTTCGTATATTTCTTCCTTAATTTTATTAAAGCATCATGTTCCTTCTTAAAGAAAATTGAATAAATAATGGGCTTGTTGAGTAAAAATTGATGTTCGATATTTTGCCTCTTCCTTATCTGCTTTTACTTGAACACCATTAATCCTTCAATTTAAAATGCACATAACGATAATTTATCAAGAGCCCACTTTACTGGGTATCCATTAAGGTATTTTTTTCTTCAGGTGATCTTACGTCAAACGTGACGGAAACCGGGCTGGGTGAGCTGCACGCCAAAAGGGTAGCCAGGCAACTGGCTGCTGCTATACATCACATACACAGCAGAGAACTGGTTCATCGTGACATCAAACTGGACAATATTCTCATTTTTAAAAGTGACTTTTCCAGAATTAAACTCTGCGATTTTGGAGAAACCAGAAAAATTAATACTGTGGTTCGTAGGCATAATGAATGGCTACCTTACTCGCCACCGGAAGTGTTGCAGCTAGATACTGACGAAACCTATAGGTATGGGTAATAAAGAAAATGTCTTTTGGCACCTTCGCTTTTTAAAAATAAACATTATAAACATTCATTTAACGAATATTCTTTTATTACTTTTTTAACTGTTTTATTTTAACGAAAGATTAACACTGTAAAAAATTTCGGGAAATTTCCCTACAATTTCTTATGGGATTATCCCACATTTTTGTTTGGGAAAATGATTTTCACTAAAATTTTAGAGAATTTCCCTAAAACGTCTGGAAATTTACCAAAAATTTTGGGAAAATTTCTTAAAATTTAGGAAATTGAATAATACCTACAATTTTTTGGGGAAGTTTCCTAAACCTTTCTGAATTAATAAATGCTTACTAAATATTGGGAATTGTTCCAAAAAAATTTCGATTTTCAATGTTTGTTGAACTTGTCTCAAAGGTTCTGAATTTTCAAATTTCCAAATCTATAAATGACGTGAGGAAAAATTCACAAAATGTGGAGTAATATTTCCCAAGACCCGTTTTAGAAATTTTCTTTACCAAATATTTGGGAAACAGAAAGAGAAATTTTTTACAGTGAAGATTAAGAGGAAGTTGTATATTAATTTGAAAACAAAAATAAACATGATTTACACTCATGAAGGATTCTTATCTTATTTGAAATTAAAAAATATGAGAATATTTTTTAAATTGCTGAATGACATAAAATAAATCGATGTCAATTAATATTTAAATACAGAGCTCTTACTGCCCATGATGTCTGGCAATATGGTATAGTAGTTTTCGTGTGTTTGACTGGATGTCTTCCATGGCAGAAAGCAGCATCCGACGATCCTCGATATGCCAGATACCTAAACTGGCATTCGGCTACTTTGAACATTGCCAAGAAACCAAAGTTATTTCAACTCATTAGTTCGCGAGCTCAAAGGTAAATTATTTATTTAATATATTTTAAGGACATTGCACCAATTATCGAACGTCGTAAAAATTATCTTAAGTACAAAAACAATTTATAAATACAAAGTTTTATTAGCTAATTTCATTTATTTTTTTATTAATAACACACGATATTGAAAATTGTTTAATTTTTACTGTAATCCATTTAGTAAACCAATACTTAGGCAATAAAATTGATGATTTTTTACAGACTTTTCAAAAGACTGCTAGACCCTAAGATGGAAAAACGACCTGTGAGTGTACTCGAAGTCAATAAATATGTGGAAGATAGATGGTTAGCAAAACTAGGAGCAGAAAAAGCATTAAACGGTACGCATCGATATAACAATTTCAGGTTAGATATACAGCTTTTTAAAAAAATTTTGATTCATAAAAAGAGATCTTCAACTCAGCTGTATTTATTCAAATGCAAAAAGTGCATATACTATAAGTCTTACTGTTTATTATTCTACTTTGCTAATTTTTGTTTAATTTAACTTAATTTACATTTGACTATCTTAATAATTTGGATAAACATTATTCGAGTACATTTAGAAATTAATTTTTAGCCATTTTTATCCAATTAGTGAATGCAAATGTAAATGCAGAAGCATTTAAATTAGTGGAAAGGATAGTTTCCTTGAAGGCTGCTGCTTAGTTTACGAACGCGAATGGTGTGTACTTCGAAGACGTAATGGGGTATTCGAATTACTATTACAATTCATTTAGCTCAAATTGCACAGTGTAATTCGCGCAGTGGGGAAAGACGATTTTGGTCAGCCGTACCGTCAGAGGTAATGGGTTGGACAAGCTGGCTTAGTACGATTAACAGAGGAGTGAAGCGGCAACACCTCAAGCCCACAACATTAACCGACCATCTACCTCCGGTCCTCCACTGCTATTCTAATTTGCATTACTCGTTTTCAGAAATTTTCCACTAAATAAGGAATTAAAAATTTTATAATTAAATTTCAGATTTTAAAATAAAGTATCTATTAAAGTTCCATTAAAATGCAATAGACACTCGAATTTAATGTAGAGAAACTTTATTCGCAATTTAAAAATAAAATGTTTGCTGATACGATGTTTAATTATGAAACTTCTTAAAATTTCACGAAAACTTTCGAAATCCCTTGTAATTCGCTGAAATCTCTTAAAATTCCTAGAAACCTCTTAAAATTCCTAAAAATGTCACAACATTTAAAATCTCTTAAGATCCTTCAGAATTCTTAAATATCTCTTAGAGTTAGATGAATTCCTTTAAAATTCCACGAAATATTCCGAAATCCCTTAAAAATCTAAAAAACCTTTTAAAAATGTATTTAATCAGAAATCTGGTCTTTCATAAAATCCTTACAAAATTAAAACCGTCATTTTTTTCGCAGGTGGTGCCGACGAAAGAGACGAATTATGTCCCTCGATGTACAGTTTCCATAGTTCCGTAGAAGAAAAAAATCAACTCCTTTACACTCTTACCCGATATGGAATCGAAACGACTGTTGATCGTTCAAAAAAGAAGGACCGAATCAGAGAATGGATCCAATCCAGTGCAATCGTCGAAGAAAACGAAGAGGAATCTGAACTCGAAGATTTCAACGAAGAAGAGAAGGAAGAGCAAGATATGAAAGGAAGACATTTTCCAGAAAGGCGGCAGAGTGTGGAAACGACTAGGAAAACCAGAGGGACTTCTAAAGAAGGAACATCTCGAAGAAATGGATCTGCAAATCAAAAATCAAGGGTCGATAGAACTGAATTATTAAATAAAAATAATTCTTTGTCGATTGCTTCATCAAAACCCGTTGAAAGGAAAAATCCATTTGCTCCTCAAGTTGCTGAAGAAAGAAAAATTGTAGCGAAGTTTGCAAGTTTTCCTAATGGGGATCCAAACTTGGCTTTTCAAGGCAATGGACTTGATTCGATTGATGACACGAGGCTCACCGGAAGTCAGCCTCTGATAAATAAATCGAACACTGAATTGAATGAGCAATCGGTCGTTCATGTCAAAGGTTATCTCTTCAATAATGAACAATTGAGAAAAGCTGCTACGGATTCGTCGAGTAGTAGCGACACTAGGAAAGAACCAATCAGGTTTGTCTTCATTCCATCTCGTTAAAATTTTCGAAAATATTTCAAGAGCATTGGAAACTTTTGATTTCCAGCGAGACAAGTCTCTCAGAAATTTTAAACTTGAAAATTTTTCCTATTTCCTGGATTTTAGAGATCTTATTTTATGATTTTTCTTTCAGTCATTCCCAATTCAATGGAGCAACGGTCACAGTGGTCAATCATGAACGTAGTGGAACTTCGAGCGAAGCTTCCGGTTCTATCAGAGGTCCGAGTTTAGAATCGTCGACTTCAGGTCCAGTAGTTGAAGAAGCGATTATTGAGCATCCCGTACCAAGAAGTCCCCAGGCCCCAGTCAGGAAGCATCGCTCGCAAACGGCTCCATTTCCGGCACCGGTTTCTCATCTCGATGGAAGTCGAATTGAATCGATACCAGCTCAAAGAAGTCGATCTGCGACAGTTTTGCCGATCGTTAGGGGGGATCAAAGGTCAAATGGAAATCCTCAACCAGTTCAAAAACAACCAATAAATAACTTAACGATGTCCGTGGCCTCGCAACTGGTCATGCAAAGCTTCAATGCTATACATACTTTGAATCAGGTGAATAGAAAATAAAATATTCCGCTCTATAAAATTCAATCTCTGAACATTTTTAAGTCGAGATGCTTTTAATATTAATGGTTTTTAATATTAATGGCCTTTAATATTTTGAAAGCATTTGAATGAGGAACACTCAGGTTTAATACACAATTTTCAGTTTTATATTTGAGTAAGGTTGATGTAAAGCCATTGAAAACTTTTCACTTTTCGTCTAGTTTATTAACAAATCCAAACGCATGTCTACAGAATCAAACATGTAATGAAAATTGTAAAATGACGTCCAATTTAGCATTCCTATAGAGTTAAAGTAATAGCATTTTTCACTCGGCTGCACCTGTTGCAATGAGCGCAGGTTCGAGTCAGAAGTGTTGCTTCAAATTACGCTTCATGAACACCAGAGAAAGAAAATAAAAAATTCTATTAGAAGTACTGCACTTCATGCAGTGGAAGAGTTTGTTTAATGGCGGGTGTGTGAAATAAAAGTCCTATTAGAAAATTACATTAAGGGTAATAAAGAATACAATACAAAGAAAGAACGAAACCTTTCTTCTCTCTCTCTTTTAAAAAACTTTACCAATTGTTATTTTCTATTTAATCAAAAGTATAAAAACAAAAACTATCGGGGACTTTTGATATATTAGTTTTTATGGATTCAAGAATTAGAAGAAAAATAAGCGATTGGGTTAAAGTTTCAGACGTCTAATCTGACGATTTTTTTACATTTATTGGAATAAAAATATAAAAAAAAAGTTCACAAAACCAATTTATTTATATTTATTTACTAGCAGAAATTTATCTGGCGATGCCCGGGATTTTAAGAGATTTCATAAGATTTCAAGAATTATAAAAGGAGTTCAAGAGATTTATAGTGATTTTAAGGAATTTCAAGGGAGGCTAAGAGATTTTTATTGATTTTAGGGATATAAAGGGATTTTTAACCCTTAGTTGGCACAATGGGTTCCAGCTATGTGTTGAAATTATGTGATTCCAGGGAAGTATGGCAGCTGAAGGTTAAATAACCCGAATCACTTATTCAAGTAACTTATCATTAGCTTTTTTTGTAATAACAATTTTTCTCGCTGAGGTCAATTTGACCACGTGTGCCAACTAGGGTTAAAAGAGTTGAAAAGATTTATCAAAAGGTTTTTTCAGAGACTTCGCAAGATTTCAAGACATTTTAACTGATTTTAACTGATTTTCTTCACATTAGAATCAATTCCTTGAAATTTTTTAAAATCACTTAAAATGCCTTGAAATCTAATGAAAATCCTTAAACTCTCTTGAATTCTTTAATATACATTGAAATTTATAATCACTTGGCATCACTTGAAATCTCTTAAAATCCCTTGAAATTCGTTCAAAATATTCCAAAGTTCCTTGGAATTCATTAAAATCACTTGAAAGTCATAACTCTTTCAAACTCTTTTAAAAATCCCTTGAAATCTTGTGAAAACCCATGAAAATCCTTAAAATATTTTGAACACTTTTAAAAATTCTTTGAAGTTCCTTAAAATCAAATCTTGAAATTCCCTAAAATCACCTAAAGTCTCTATGAAATCCCTTGAAATTCCTTAAATTCACTTGAAATCTCTTAAAATCCCAGGAAACGCCGGGTAAATTTCTGCTAGCAAATAAATAAAAATAAAATTTCATATTCTTAATCTAATACATGTAAAAAAAAAATAAAAAAATGTTTGTCAGACTAGACGTCTGAAACTTCAACCCAATTAATAAGCGTATTCTAATTTTTCTAATTTATATTTCTTTTCAGACTCCAAAACCTATGAAACCCAACAACCTTGAGAAAAGTGTAAGTCGTGCAAAAGCGCCCCTAAGTTATGGTAAAGACTTTTATGAACATTACGGAATTGCCCAAGGTGCTATCGCTAAGTCAGAAATTAAAAGAGCAGGTGGTTCGAATAGCGGAAGTGGAAGCAGATCTGTCAGTAATTGAAATGCTGAATCGACTATTTATTTCATCAAGAATTTTCCAAAATAAGATTTAAAGAATTTATTGTACGTTTTTCGTTTTAATATTGCTTCATTTGAGTGTGAAATATAAATACTGAACTTTCTAAAAATATCGCGAATTTTATATTTCCTCTTATTAATCGTAAAATTATAGGTCGTTGATAAGTGGAAGTGAATGAAAATTAAAACAGTTTTCTCAAGAAAATTTTAGACGATAATATCACAAGTTCATTATTATTAAAAATAATTAGAGAAAATTGTCAATGTATTTTACAAGTACCTAAGTCAAATTAGAATCCTAGCAAAAAAAAATCACATTAAAGGTTTTGTTATTAAATAAGGGAATTTATATTTAGATTTAGATTTAGATAAGAAATTAAAATTATGAAAATATGAATATGTTCGCACAATATAAAAAATACATTTTCACTTTTTTGAAAAGCTTCTTTATTATACATACTATTAAAATCACTTATCACCAGGGAAAAAGTTTATTAGTTGAGTTAGAAATAATTTTCTGTACGCTCATGTGAAAAATATTTTACATATTGTAAATTGTAGAACATTATTTTTGATGATCCGTTAATTAAAGTAGCACTTCTTCCGAATTTTGTTTATATTCATTCTTAGTTTTAAGAAATTCAGTTAGAATTTAATTATTATAACCCTCCGTAGTCACCTGAAAATTGTACAGTAATCACACTGGATCGATTCTATCCAGTCAGTTTCAAAAAACGATCATGAGAAAAAAACTATCTCTCCGATATAGATCAAAAATTTACGGAACATTCTTTGAATATTTTATATTGCGTACGAAAAGTTGATTTTTAAGAAATCACATGAAAACATGTTTAAAAAAATCATAAAGTGGCCAATGCGCAAAAGGGAAAATTTTTCACTCAAAAAATCATAACTTTGTCCATTTTTTATATTTTCAACTAAAATTTGGAAGTGATTCTCTTTAAATGTGATACTTTTGGAAAAAAATGGTAGCATAGTGCGCGTTCCAAAAAAAGTATTTATTTTTGACATATTTGCGTACCTACCTATAGGGGATACTCCAAATCTCAAGTATATGGTGACGGGAGTATTAGATATTTAGGTCAAAAGTTGATCGACGGGTTGACTACAACAATTTTTTAGTTTCAAAGAGGATATATTCTATAATTTTGAAGACGAGAAAAAAATGAAATATATAGTCAGTAAGATCATAATTCTTAAGAAGTTTTTATATTTCATTTCCCAGAGTAATTAATAAACTTCTACAGATTTATTAACTTGTGATAACCATTTTCAACGAAGAGTGAAATAATAAGTTGGTTACTTTTGCACCAGGGGCATGCAAAAACATTTACTCGAAGAGTCTAGAGGAATGTGACTCGTGAGATGAAAGTAATTACTTCGCAACGAGGTAGATAAAGTATGTAACGTAATTAAGAGGTACATAAGCAGCACAGATCGCGAACGAGATGCAATTATAATAGCTTTTATTTAACCCTGGGGAGTGCCAAGTGCATCCTAGTTATAGACTTTAACACTTTCAATCACTTAAAGTTCAAAAATGGCCAAAATATATGTAAGGTTCGAAAAAAAGTAACACAAAAAAGAGTAAAACTGAAATTTTGTAAATTGAGACGATAATTGTAAAATAGAGATCACTTTAGTAGCCAATTCAATTTAAGATGAAGTTAATTTAATTAATATAGATGTTGTACAGAAAAAAAAACTGGACTTGTAGTGAGACTTGAGGAAGTGAGACGCACAAAAAGTTAGCCCACCCTTTTTGTGTCCAAATCTGTAAAATATTCTGTGTGGCGTCCTAATTTATAATTTGCTTTCCATGTGAAAAGAAAATTGTTAAAAGTGTTTACTGAAAAATTTTATTTTCGCAGTTGAATAAACTAAGAGAGAGAACACGTGTGGACTGTACCATGAAGGCAGGTGTTAAATTCAAAGGAAAATTAATGTAAACAAAGTTTGATATCATGTTAACACATGGTAGATAGATAAGGCCCACAGGGAGTGAATAAATTGTGAAGCCGACCCTGATGCTCACTTTAAATGCGATTTTTACCTATGCTAAGAGGCAGATAAAAATCATGTAAAGATAAAAGTTATAAAAGGATGTCATTGTTTTCTTAACTATATTTTGTGTGAATTATGTTACAATCAACATTTTGTTTATGGTACCGAAAATACATATTGCGGCACCTTTTTATTAACTTCATTATGACGTCCTAACTACACTTAATTTTTTTATTCCTAAGAATTCAATATTTGTGAATTATCATGTACATATTTACATTCTCACTGTATATTTTATACAAAAATATATCTGATGATCATGAAATGTGAAAAAATTTCATATGTAAGAGTGAAAGGCCTACGACCCAAGAAACATGCGTTATCCATGATTGAATGTTTGCTACCTTCATTGTCGCCGCGAACCTTTCAAACTGCCGATGAGAATTAATGAATTGGTGTTAAATGCTAATGGTGTGCCACGACCACCAAACCTTCTGCATCGTTGTTACGTTAACGTACTCTGCTTTTGGCCTTTGTTCCAAGTCTTCCTGTGGTTCAACCGAATAAAAATTGAATGTGACACGAACCAGATGCGCTCACGATAAAATTATTCTCAGCTGGTATAAGCTTAACGGAAATGCATCCGTCCTTTCTACATCTTCACAGGATTGCAATTTAAAATAAAAAAATAACATCAACTCAAAGTCATGTGCCAGAACAGGAAACTACGTCTGATAACGCGGGAAATCATATTCGCAGTAAAGTGTGAACACATTTTATATTTACTAGCACATGCGATTGACCCACAATCAATATTATTTCAATAATATTTATTATCAATATCATTTTTAAATCCAATATCGAGCGCGAAGCGCGAGTGTCCTGATGAGAATGTGTTCCTTAAGGTCGATAGAACCTTAACTAAATCAAGTTTTCTTTTCTTCTGAAATAAAAAACAAATTTTATAATTTGTAAATGAAAAATAGATAACACCGAGCGCGAAGCGTGACGACCGAATTGCGCACCGTAGGCGTGCTGATACTTGCAAGCGAACTTTTTTTAAAACTAATTTTGTTTCATTTAAACAAAGTTTATTTGATTCAAACAAAATTATGTTGAGTTATTTTAATTTAAAGAAACTGTTTGTTTGATTCAGAAAGAATTTGTTTGAATTAAAGAAATGTTTCTTTGACCGTATATCAATACTACAATTTCTTTGATTCAAAGAAAGTTTCTTTAATTCAAGAAACATTTTTTTCTGAGTGCGCCCTTCCTTCAGAAACACAATTAATGTTTGAACAGCCTCTAAAAATATAAATGACTCTCTTCCGGGAGGTCTATCAAATCTAGTGAATTAACTTTCATCACTTTAATTAGAAATTCTCTTATTGAAAGTTACACAGTTACAGAAGGCGAGGGTGTTGCAACGAGAGCAAGTAAAATCAAACGCTCAATTTGTCACTATAATTTTCAATATCCCTTACAAGAGTCTTCGTCTGAATCCAAAGAATGGAAGCCGCGAGATTGCCTACGATTCAATTCGATTCTAGCCTCGGGAAAGGTAGGGGCGTTTGCACGCACCATAAACGATTAATACGGTCTCGCGTGTCGGGTGACTTTACTCATACAAGCAAAAATTGTAATGACGACTGTTTACTGTGTGTATGCGTGAAAGGTGGATTGCAAACGCGTCTCTTTGTTTCGAGTAAAACGCACCTCGTGGAGGTGGTGACGCTTGAGGGTGTTCAATGGTATGAGGTGAAAGTTGCGCCATAGGGGTGAGAAGTAAGGGGGTGGCAAGAGGCAAGAGGGCTAAGAAACAAGCGGAGAAGGGAGGAGAGAATTAATTTATTAAACGCTGGCACTCGCTTTCCCTCGGGATAATAATTCAAGACAGGTATCAAGCAGTGGTGAGCTTACGTTATAAATTAAAGAATTATGCGATGGAGATTGCATAAAGAAATTCAAGGGCGAAACTTGTACTTCCTTGCTGTAAGTCATAAACCACCTGCAAACATTTTGAACATTAATCGTACCTTTTTATAAACTGGGGAGAGGTGAATTTAGTTCCATTGTTAGATTCTTTTTATCTAAATTCCATTTACTGATTGAAATTGATGAACCAAAATTGGGACAACATATTTTTATACAGAAATCAAAATTCCGCATGTGAAAAAATACCGAAAAAATCATTTTTGACAATTTCAAATAACCGAATAAAAGTAATATTACCAATAACCTTTATTAACGAAAGTAGAAAATTGCCGAAATTTTAAATTCCCGAAATTTCAATTTCACAATTTTCAAACAATTTTACGAAAAATTCCTAAAGAAATTTTTTACAGTGGAGATACCTTTTTCTCGGGCCCTTAACATTATTTAAATTTTATTCTCACTGATTTAAATATTTATTGATTAATACTATAATCAATCTTTTGTAATAATAGAATTTTTCATAGTGGGTTTTTGTAAATGAGTTTCATTGATTAAAAATCACTTGAATTTTTCAGCATTTAATTTCCTGTCCCAACGTTGAATATCCGAAGAAGTTAATTAGATTGGAAGCATGTATTAAGCATGCATCAGTTGTAAAGAATTAAATTGCGAAAGAGAAAGAATAAATGACTCTCGTGTCTTATAGGAAATATTGAATGCATAACTTGGAATCCTGATTGATACCCGATTCCATATTGGCAATCTTACTGCGACTTACTTTAGGCACGAGGGTATAAAAGCAGATCAGGGATTGAACAGGATCGACTCGAAACGAAAGCCGCGTTGATCAAGATTCGCAATAAAAAGATTGAAAACCAATTCGCCTCAGTGTGACCTCCAGTCTTGCGCTCTACCTGCAGTTTCACCTTTTTTCTTTATTTGCGTCCTTAATTTATCTTCTAATTCTTAAAGCTTTTTTTTTTAAATATTAAGGTTATTTTATTTCATTCTGATGTAACATGCAATCAATTTTAGTTCAAGATTTAAATATTAAAATATCTTTTGAGAACTTTGAGAGAGTTTGAATTAAAAATTTCCAATTCACAGTTGAACAAATTAAAATTTTGAAACCTTTAATTGATAATTTTTAATTTCTAGAACTTTCAGATTCCCGAGAAATGTAAATTTTCGAAAGTTCAAATTCTCGAATAAAAATAATATTACCGCAAACATTTTTTAACAAAAGTAGAAAATAACCGAAATTTCAATTTCCTCAAAGTAAAAAATACCCTAATCTTCAAGTTCCCGAAAAATTATATTCCCGAAAATTTAAATATTGCTCAAAAATTTCTTTTTAAATTTTAAATAGAAATTTTGAAAAAAAGTTTTTGAGAAATTTTAAATAAAAGTTTCGGGAATTTTAATTTTCGGAAATTCGGGTATTTTATATTTTCGAGAAATTGAAATTTCGGTAATTTTCTATTTTCGTTAATAAATATGTTTGGTAATAACATTTTTATTCGAGAATTTGAAACTTCGGGAATTTGAATTTTCGAGAATTATTGTTTCGGTATTTTTTCACATTCGGGATTATGGTTTTTCATCAAAAAGATGTCCCGTTTGATAATTGCATTTAAACTAAAAACTGATGTAATGTGTCCTTTTGGATGCATGGAATTATTTAAAGTACCTTGAAGAAACTTATACTATCAATTTTTCCTAAACTGGATTGCCATTTAGAGACAAACCTGTCAGATAAAAAATTTTTAGTAGGTATTAAAAATACTAAATTGTAGAAAAATATATGAAACTTTAAGATAAATTGTATCAAAAAAATATATATTTTTTTATTTAGTATTTTCACTAGTGAAACATTGATGTAATAGGTTTCTCCGCGCATTTGATGATCAAAGTTAAGTAGTGCTTAAAAATAATAATAGCCTTCGTCTTAATCAAAAGGGGAGAATTTCTTCTATAATTTTCTTCTACCTGGTAAGTTGACCCCCTTTATCGACTGTAGAATAACGAAGAACAAGAAAATTAAAGTATATTTTGATGTAAATTATTACATAGACTGATAAAGAAATGCAAATAAAATAATATAAATAAGATTTACGCCTGGTAATTCTTTCATTGAATTATGGTATGTGTGTATACAAAAAATGTGTGACTTTTGTTATAAGCGAGGAAAGTTCAAAGGAGGATTATATTTAAATTCAGAGAGGGACGTTAATACACATTCTTGTATTCATATGTAAATATCTCTAGCAGACAATGAGTGTGCTAGCGTTGGACACTGGCTCCTCACTAATAAAGACTTGGGTATTTAAATACAGTTATGTGCTAATTACTTGCGTGTTTATTCGATATTCAAAATCATGTATCATTAAGTTTCATTTTTTCATCATTCATCATTCTTCTTGAATCGTAACTGAATTGAAATTCAATTGCTTTATGCAAAACTTGTGAATAATTCATCAAATAAAGACTGCATCTCCAATAACAGTATGATAAACTAACTAAAGAAATTCACTTCAAGAATCTTTTCGTTAGAGAGTACTTGATTATATCACAGCAAAGATCTCATTTTACTTATAGAATATGATGATGAAATACGATATCAATTATTTCTACTATAATTAAGAAATTGAGTAGGCTTGAATATGCAATTTTCTGATTTACCTGCAGTTTAACTTTAACGATAATTAGAAAACAGTTTATTACTTCGCTTTCTAATTTCCAATGATTGTTTAATAAGGACCTTTAACATGAATTTGCCGAGGAATTCCACTTATAATACGTATGCCCGCAGTTACATCGAAAATCGCGCAGTTAATGTGCAGCCACGGAAATAAGACTCGTGCAATAAAAGTCAGGGTGCCCTGTTGTGTCTCCGTAGACCGTAGAGGCGTTTTATGACTCCCTGATGTCGTGAACCACGTCGTATTCCCATACTATACGTGCAATGGGCACGTAAAGTTGGATAGGTTCAGGTCATAACAATATGTTTTGCACAGATGGTGCCTATGACTTCGCCCTTTTTCTTAATGTTCTATAAGAATATTTAAAAAATACCTCACGACCTATATTTAAACCATTTAGCACGAAATCTTGGAAGGGGTTCACAAAATTCTCCTCCCCAGCAAACATAAAAATAAACCTTTTATTTTATTTTTAGAATGAAGCCGAAATGAGGGGTTGACGACTTATGAAATCAGGTGTACACTTTCATAGAAATCATAGAAGACGCTTGAAATCTTTTGAAGTTACTTAAAGTCACTTGAATTCTCCTGAAGTCACTAAACCCATCAGCTGCGGAATTTTTTTTTTCTAATTGGTTTTATATATATATATATATATATATATATATATATTACTATAATATATATAACGGCATTTACAAGAGACAAAACGCGTGGTACCATATGGTACAGCCAGCAGCTGATGGGGATACCCGTGTACTGTACAGTGTACACCCTGCTAGACACCCACACCTTTGGTTTAACGAATCATAGATTCTTACAAGAGATCGCAATGCACTTTGCAGATTAATTTCATTATAAACCCAGAGGAGAGGACTCAAGTATACCCTGTTGGGTCCCCATTTTGACAATTATAATAATTAATTTCTGTTACGGAGACCCTATGTAGAATCTTGTTACACCCAGATAGCATTCTGTAATGTATATAATTTCCCAGCAGAACCCTGTTAGACCCGGATATATTCCCAGAGTATAAAGTAACCCAGTTAGATGCATGTAGATGGGTTTTAAGCGGCATTTTTTGGGTTCCAATCCACGTTCTAACGGGTTTTTTTAGGCAAAAATGTACTTATTTCTGATTCGAGCAGCTCCAGGGCGACGAACTGCGACACGTATAACAGCAGTTTGCTCTTCATAAAACCAGAAGTGAATCTTCTTGAAAAATAGTACAATCAATGGCAGAACGAAACTTCCCAGTGAAATTGATAAAAGTGTCAACATATATACTTACTTATAATTTAATGCTCGTGTGTATGGACCATTTTTCTGAAAAGCTAAAGAAAAATCGATGGAGGGCCATGAGGTACAAATATGTACCAAAGAGCAGTTGTATTTTTCTCTGTCTGATTCTATGAACAATGTAGTCACAGCTCCTGCAATTTTTTCAGGACAAACCTAAAAAAAAAATTACGATTATTGCTTCCTCACAGAGGAAGCTTTGTATCTAGTGGTGACAAAATCCAGATTCCAAAAAATGTTTTTTTTGGATATATTTAAAAGGGATTTGGCGAGATTCCATTAGATTTTCAGGAATTTTAAAGTATTTAATCAGATATTATGAGATTTTAAGTAATTTTTAAGAAGATATTAGCTATTTTTCCAATATATAAATATAACCATCTTTTATATTTTTGTAAATAATTAAGTGTGGAAAATTTTGGGAAGTCCCTCTTTTAACCCGATGTTTAGTTTTGACGTGGAAAACTCTTTAATGCCGTATTTCATGATCAACAATATCTAAGTTTTATTACATTATTTGAAGGTGTAAATACCCATGTAAGATTGTTATTAAGGAGATATTACTACTATATCGTTACCCCATAAATGTCTAATTATATTAAAATATTTTTATTGAAAATATAAATCCCGACTAGGGCCTCATCAGAACCCCATTTTAAATAGGGCAAAATGGGGCAATTTCTGCACGGGATGTTTTGGGATAAGCTTTTTCTTGGAAAATGAAGCGGAACATTAATAAAAGAAAAAGTATGATAAATTATGCATTCGTAAAAAGCCTAATTTGTCAGGAGAATCCACCCTAAAAGGAATATAGATAAAAATTATGATTTATCCGATCATAATGCGAGCTGACAGATACGGGTATGATAGTTTGTCGACTGGGTTAAACACACTTCATAATTTTCCTGAGAAAGTGAGTACACATACCAGGAGCGATCGATACAAGTTTAAGCCACGATAAAAGCGAGCGTAACGACGGTAGGGCGATTTAAACGCTTTGTCTGTATTAATGCTAACTAAAGTCTCGCTAAATCAATCGTAAAATGAGATTATGTCTGGACCAGTTCATGTGGTAGACTTATAGTTAGATTTTATTCATAAAAAGGCGAACTTACGGTTTGGCGCTAAAATTGCTTCGTATACCTATTATAGCGGGCTAACTTTGGATTTTATGTTAAACACTTGTGCTCGAGTTGCAACTGTTTTATGTGCCTTATTTTATATTCTAAACTTCTCGAGAATTCAAATCCGTACATCAAGTATTTTTATGTTTTCCTTATGTTTTATAGTTTTATGGATCGAAGTTCATGGCCGATGTGACTGGTCGATTGGTTAACGTTATATAATAACGTTATATAATTGCACGAAAGATCAATAAATTAAAACAGTATCATATCCTTCTATAAATATTAAAAAAGAAACAAAATACATGAGACATAAAACATTGTTAATATCTACTACAAATCTAAATTGTCCTTATATTGAAGACATTAATGTAATTTATGTAGGATCCGTAAATTCTAAAATTTATTTTTGATACGAAGCTGAATATATAAATGCAAAAATAGAAAGCCGAAAGGTCGATCTGGTGCGAAAGCATTACGTCAAATTTCCTGGAAGAAGACCGTCATAAACCCAGATCGGTAGAAGATATTCATAGGCTGACAGGCGTGCTTTAAAAAATATTGTTTCAAGCTGAGGAATCTTCATGAAGGAATGTTATTATTACAGGCCAGTGTCAATCGTGCCATTGCCTCGATAAAACTGAAACACATGCCTGACTGAATTGCCTAATACATACATTCTGCGTTGACATTTCAAACTTCGTAGTATTGAGTAGTGAAAGGGTGCAATTTAAGCAAACCGTCACGCTAATTTACCAACAGGCGATTCTTTCTGCTGTGTGGTCTTTTATAGTCAATTAAGTGGATTAATTGATAGGGTATGAAAATGAAACGCTTGTCGATTTAACGTCAGTGCGATTATGACTCATAATTATAAACGGATTTCTAGACCTCTTCATGAATCTCAAGTGTATTCCATATCTAAAGTGAAGCCTTACCAACTTCTATAGAGAATTTACTAACACTCGCTATCCTATTCTAGACGAACGAATCGAAACTCCCACATATATATCGAAAATTGTAACGCCTTTTCCTAATTCCTGATTGGGCTTCTCATTTTAGTTTTAAGAGACACAGTAGCGGGAATTTTTGAAAAAATCGAATAACTGTTATTTTTTATAATGTAAAACAGATGTAGTATTTATTTAGTTTATAAAATTTATGGAAACATTTTTTATAAATATATATTATTTTAGGAAAATTGATAGGATAGGAAAAAAATAAATAAAATATTATAAAATATAACATTTAAAAACATTCAAAAAACGTTAAAAAAACGCAAAGTACCCGGTTTTTCCCCGCGGGTAGGTTTTTTTTACCGATTTCAAGAGAAAAATTTTTAGACACACTTATGAGTATTTGAATTTTAAAAACTGATAAGCCGATAAAAAATGTGCAAAATAATTTTTTGAAGTGTAAAATATTTTAGACTAAACTTTGTTTATTTTCTGACATAAGTTTTCCGACAGTTTTCGAAAAAGAAAGAAAAGGTCTATCAGAATCAGAAAGAAATAGAAAAAGATAAATATCTATATTTTAAATTATAAATCTATTTATATTATCTATATTATTTGTCTATAAATGTCTATATCAATAGTTTATAAAGTATTACACTAAAGAAATATGTAAATATACGAATTTTTTTAAGTTATTGGTCTAATTATAAAATTTGTAAGAGGGTCAATTAGTATGAAAATTAGATCAAATGACAGTGATGAGAAAATATGAGAACTGATTTCCGAGAGAAAGTAAGTCAATCTTAAAGGTAATATTTTATCGAAACTTTCATCAATGATGTTGGTGATGTGTACAAATTAAGTGAGTAGCAGTATACTCTCTTGTTTAAGCTATTAATCCTCGGAGGTAAATAATTAACGTTCAGCTGCGAGCTGTCTCGTGCAGCTGTGAGGCGGATTAACGGTACACGGGAATCTAATTTGAATGTAATCGAAGGGTTTCAAAAAACCCTCTTTCTTTTAGGTATTTGCACATCCAGAGCGTTTTGCGTTCTTCACGCAGTTCTACGAGTTCCTCACGCTTTCAACCCTTCTTCCCTATTGACATACAAGTCGAAATCAGCCACATAGCGTTCGACAAGTTAATTCTTAAAAGCAATTTGTTGCCCATACACACATTTCGAGTTTCGAGTTTGTGAGAATCTATTTTCGATATAATTACTACCTCTTTTTTATAATAAGATTTTTTAAAGAAAATTAGCTAGCTAAGTAATCAAATATCGCAAATAATTAATCCAGAATGGTTTTTTAATCTTGATGGGGTATTGAACAGTTTTCCCTAGGTGGGATATTTACCAGAGATATCGTGAAGTGCCTTGTGGGGTCCTTGCCAGTGTTCTAGATCCCGACCACACTAGACCTAGGGCAAACTGGCCACGGCCCCACCAGAATCCCATCAAAATTTCTGCACGGGATTTTTTAAGCCATCAAAAATTAAGCGACACATATTTTTTTATCGGCCGAAAAACATTTCTAAGTGATAAAAACAACCCCTATTAAATGGAATATAGGGATAATTTATCCCCTAAAGGAGTTGTTTGTCCCTTAGAAATGTTTTTCAGTTTCTTTGTAAGTAACTTCGTTACCAATATTCCTGTTACCGACATTTTAATTAAATTAACAAACTGTATCATATATCGTACATTTGAACAATTTCCTTAACAGCATCTAGAATGTAAGGAAATTAAAACTTCAGTTTACAAAATATTACCGCAATTTGTATGGTAATTATGGTTATTCAAGAAATAAACGCATCCAATCAAAACTTGATAATGTAACGACAATACAGCTGAATCGAGAAGATTAGTGGCAGTCTGTGGTCGTAAATTGTGTTGTGAACTACATACATATTTATCTTGATATTTGTTAAGGCTTGCCTGGGTGGTTGCATGTCTCAGCTTAGAAATAGAAACACGGATGTTTCACCATTAGATTTATTTTACAGAGGTTGCAATTTCTGCGGTTTGCGAATGATTACGAGCTTGGGAGAAGTTTCCAAAAAGACGGAATGCGCTTCATCAGAGATTGTCAACACACAGAAAACCAGTATAAACATGTGTCTGATGTTACCAAGTATCAAATACCAAGTGGTTCAAAAAAGAATGTCCATGTGCATTCATATGAGTTGAGTATCGTGGCTGAATGACAAATTAACTAGTATTTATACAAGTACTTGAATCTACCATAAGTAATCTTTATATTTTATTTGCTATTTATTAACTAAGTTAAATTATCGCATATATTTATCACTTTGAGCTCTTTCATTTCCAATTTCTCTAGAAGCAATGTTTTTTTTTGCTATATAAATCATTCACGCTACAATCCAGCACTTGCGAAAAAATTTATATCAAGAGATCTAGGATTATTTTTTCAAAGTCCAATTCTGACCAGTAATTACATTACGAATTAATTCGTAAACAGTTTTCCCCCATCCATAGTCGAGGTAGTAAAAATCGGTAACATCAAAGGGGTTCGAAAGTCGATAAAAAAATGAACGGATGTAAAAGGGAAACGTGATTAAACTCTTTTTTACCTGCTTTTATAAAAAATTACATTGCTAGGCACTCGGAGAGTCAGGTTTTCCACGAGGGCTATATAATAATTTCGAGTATCGCACACCGATTGCACATGATTGAAAATCACTGCAAGATGAAGCTTCAAACGACTTTAGAAATTAACCTTTTTAAATCTATATACAGGTTCTCAAAAATGAAAAATTTTTTATTGAAAACGTTCAAACTAATGCAGTTTTTAATTACACGAAGGAAGGTGATCCATTTTTTACTCTCTAAACTTGAATCAGTGAAAAATCAGTGAAATTTCACTGATTCCCAGTCAAATTCCACTGATTCTCAGTG
>JAUESH010000015.1:11180409-11209476 GCA_032275165.1 Synergus magnus | reverse complement strand
TTTTCACTGATTAAAATCGTGAGAAAAGAGTCACTGAGAATCAGTGAACTTCCACTGATTCAATTTTAGAGAGTACTGTTTCAAAGTAAGGAGTTAAAGCAATGTTTTGCAATCTTTTTACGAGCCTTTTTATAACCATGAAAAAGTATGCCGAAAGTTCTTAATTTCATTTAATCGGCTCAAATTGTTCCGGTACTTGAGACTTAAGTTGAGTTTTCGAGATTGCAAAATTGCGAACGAGTTGTGCGATTTCGTGTCGCGCTAACGAAGGCAGGCGTTAGTTACTAACGAATAACAATTTATCTTGATGAAAGGATAAGATAAGATCTGCTATAAGAATGTTCGCGCTAGACGTTCGATTACAATCGGTACAAGCATCTTAGCTGCCTCTCTCTTTCCCACTCGTCTTTCTCTCTCACTCCCTATCCTTCTCTCCTGATTCTTGATTCTTGCTTTTTGCTTCTTGGCTCTAGCAAAGCAAAAGATAACGAGCTGAAGGGTTGCAAAGAGATCCCATAGGGAATTCGTAGGGGGACGTGTGAACGGTCAGGGAGTTTGAAAAAGCACAAAAGAGAATACGTAACATCTACTTCCTAAGAGAAGTTTGTACGAGATGCGTGTATTTTTTAATTTTAAATATCCATCATGGCCCCGGAGCATATTTGCCCTGGGAGCGGCGAACCGACCGCGTTTGTGAATGCTAATTAGTTGCATGCTGCGCGAGTCCTTCTTCCACCATCGTGCAGTTTCGCTCCGGGGGCCATGCATCACAAGATATGTTTACGCGACCTTTGATTCCCTCTCTGATTTCGACTAAATGCGAATTTCTTCTCTTTCTAAGGTAAACTGATGCTGCCATAGGCACGAAAGGACGAAAAGTATTCTTCGAATTGGCTGTATAATTTTATTACAAGGTGTAACATTCTTTTTGTACCACCAACGAAAAGACGGCAACTTGATTCAGGATAATAAATTGCAATAGTCATCTTTACTACTTTTGTTTCTAAGGAATCCTATTAAATAATTATTTATGATGGCTGGGATCGTAGCTGCGCGAAAGTTAATATTTAAATGATGTAAGAGAATAGTGAAGGTGGAGAGTAATGCGAGGTGATTTTTAATTGAAAGTAATGCCATGATAATTTGAATACCTGGCATAGTCTTTAAGTCTCACAGTGTCTTCTTTAAATTGCTGTGAAGCTTAACATTTAAGAGTGAAGTCGGAGAGATTTTTCTGCAATTGTAGGGTATGACAGAATCAAGTAATTTGCAGAAAAATTCCAGAGAATTTTTTCCACCAGGGATTTTTTACATTCTTATCAGGGAAGGTATTAGATTTGTGTAAAATTTGACCCCCTGAACCCGAAAAACATGAAAAACTTATTGAAATAATTGTACAATTATTTCTCCACATTGTACAAGGGCTTTTTGGATTTAAAATACGTGAAAAGTTCAATACCACCTGATCTGTAGAAAAAATAATAATAAGAAATCTTTTTGTTGCAGTTATTGATAAGAATTTAAATTTTCAAACAATAATTATGCAAATGTAGATAAGAATTTTACGTTTTGATCGTAAATTGAAGGTCCAAATAAAAACTTTCAAACTCGTTTTAAAGTTCACGAAATTCTTTATAAGTATTCATTTAAAAATTACACGAAATCTTTTCATATTCGTAAAAATCTTTTTAAATCCTTTAAATCCATAAGTGAGGAAGAATAATTATTATAGCTTGTGTATAGGTATAACTGGTGTCCAGTTGGACGCATGGAATGGTTTAAGGCTCTTCGTCCGATCATCAAAGTTAAGCAGAGATTCGCTCGCTTATACTCGGATGGGAGTCGTCGTCCTGGGACGTGAATTTATCAGCTTTTGTGTAGCTTTCACTTTCCAATTACATAATACTAATACTAAACACTAAACTAAATCATTTTGGGCCGCCTTCTTGAATGTCAAGTTCGTTAGGCAGCCATTTTGAATAAAAATTTTAAAAAATCGAGCAAAATTAAAATTTTTGAAACTACTTTTTTTTAAGATTTAAGAATTCTATGTACAGCTATTCGTAGTACCTACTCAAAAAGGAGAAACGATTTATCCTTATATAACGTATAACACCGAGCGCGAAGCGCGACGACCGAATCGCGCGCCCTAGACGCGCTCAAACTTGCGAGCGAAGGGCGCGATGAGAATGTAATAATAATAATAATATAATAACTTAATAAACACACGTTCAAATTCATTTGGACAATTTAAAGCAATTAATCAGAAGACAAGTATTTTTTGTTTCTATAAATTCGCTTTTATTGATTTTGGACTATCAATAAAGAAATGTTATTTTTATAATTATTTTGAATCTAAAGTCAAACGCACAGAATTAAAATGTGGCAAAGTAAAGAATATTATAAAATGAAGGAAAAAATCATTTCATTAATGAATCTTGAGACTCTTTAGAAATATGCCGAGCCACTAGAATAGAATGCTTTTAAACACTGAATGAAAATGAGACTCGTTTGCAGGTGGCTACCAACATAAAATGAATCTTAAAATTCCCTATGTAATTGAAAGTAAAAGATTCTTTAGAAATCAAGATAAATTGAGGCAATTCTATGTTTTAAATTAAAGTATTATAAAAAAAACTGAAATATTCTAAAGATTACTGAACGTTTCCAATTCACAGAAAAATATATTTTTAAAAATGTACGCTATCGGTCAGAATTGTGTGTTTACCTTTTTTTAGATGTTCGTTTAAGTTCTCTTAAATTTAATTAAATCAAAGATTACATTTTTTCTTTTAAATAGATTAAAAGCTATCAAAATTCTGCTTAAAATGAACCCAGAACGAAGTCACTTCATCAACTTTTTAAGAAGATATTGCAAAAAAAACGTCAAACCTCAATTATTTATAAAAATAACAATAAGTTTCGAAATAAATAGTGAGCAGCCACCTAGAGGCAGTATAAAACTGAAAATTGTGAAAATGGTAATGAGAGGGGAGCGGTGGTAGGGGTCGGTAAATTTTTAAAAATAATATCAATTTTCTATTTTATGAAAGGATTAACTAATTTTTAAAGTGAGCCGATTAGAAGCAATTTTCGTATGAGTAAAATTTGAAAATGAAGTAATCTAAATTATCCTTGTAGGAATTTAATTTTTAAATACTTATCGTAGCTTTCGCACCTTGAAGGATTTAACGTGCGATAGTAATTACGAAAATCATCGCGTCGCCAGTTAGCTTAACGAGCGGATGACTAACAAGAGATCCTTATCTCTTCGCTGGCCCAACTCAGAGGCCATAAATGCTCGCCGAATGAATATATATACACTTTGTTTATGGCTGTGATATCCGCAGTTCGCCGCCGAAGACCATAAATTCGAAGGCAGTTAGTCCTCTTCGTAGGCGTTCATCCCTGTCCGACCCCTGACCGAGAGTCGCGAAACCAACGAGCAAAGTGAATACCACGATTCTTCTTTAGTTTAACATCAACCATACTTCTTAGACATTTTTATTCGAACCGGAGACTGTCGACCAACAAAAACTGCGACTTCGCAATCCTCAACCCTTGTAGTTAGCATCACAATAAGACAATTTCTTCAGCAGAAATAAAGTTTTTCACGACGAAGTCGTTCCAAGCACAGGGAGAGTTTTATTATGGTGTAGGGTCTTCGCTTCCTGCATTGAAAAGGATGTAAAAATTCTGACTCTTGTTTCAAATAAAAGGAAATTTTCATGTGTGGCTTGTAAGGGCTTCCAACTTGCAATATAAACTTTATGATTAACTTTATAGTTTGAAAATACACTCTACTTTTTGATACAAGAAAAAATTTTGTATTCCTGGAAGAATTGAAGTTATTTGAAAACTGGGAAAATTAATACCATCAAAATTAAGTCGGATTAGAAAATAAGTAAAGGATATTCGGTGAATTTTGAATCAGATCCTTTTTTTTTTTTTGAGTATCGTTCATCCTTGTTAGGTAATAAAAAATGATTAAAAGCAAGAGCTATAAATAATAGGGAGTATAAGGAGGAGGTAAGGATGAAGCTTCGTAAAGGTGATCAATGAAAAAAGTGACTGAAGATAAATAATAATAAAATGTATTAAAAATCGTATACAATTTTGATTCTCGTACGTGGTCGACGAACAATTATTTGTAAGGCTATGGCAACATAAATAATTATTATTATTACAAAAAGACGACTGACTTCGGAACCAGGCAGTCTTCAGACCATCGATCATCCTCGCGAAAAAACGTAAAAGCGAGACGAGGGAAAGCTCCAGCGAAGTAGAGGGACATGCGATACCTTATTACTTACAGTTCAAGAGTTAGAAAAACGAGGAACAAAGGAAAGAGACGTAATATTAACAAAAAGCAAAGAAATAAAAAGAAGTAATTTCGCAGTAGACATGAACCAATTACATTAACAATGATTTGGAGACCTTTTCGTATATTCTTCCTTTTATTGACAATCATCGTGACAAAGAAATTTATTCGCAAATACACAATCCTTATAAAAGTTTCCCTCGTTTCTCGACGTTGCGTCCTTCCGCTCATTCTCATTAGCATTAATTTACCGTGTACTCCTTAATTTAAATGCGTAGAACGATTCGATGCACTTCACGTCATACGTCAAGTTACTTATTACTTCCGATGTAAAGTAACATTGACCGATCGCTCGTTACGGTTCTTTTTTACGTGATATGTGAAACTAACTTTTAACTCTTCCTACCTTAAATTTTATATGTGTACGTCTGTTTGGCAGAGGGGCCCGTCTGGAAGTACAAGACGGTTGCGTTTAAGTTGCTTGAGGCAGTTTTCGTTTTGTTCAAGTCTTTTCGACATTTTCTCTCGCTCATGTACATTGTACACTGCACCACGAAACAAAACAGCGCGTTGTGCTCAAAAATGTTTTTTTTTCTCACATTTTAATTTTGAAAGAGTTTGTAGAATTCAGATCAGAATTTGGAATTTGGCAAACGCACTTACTACTTTTTTCTTTTCGCACATTTATTTATTTATTTATATATATAATATATATTTATATATTTATCTATTATATATAATTATGTATCTTTAACCGCGTTGTTTAAGAACTACTTGAAGTCGCGTCCACATCAAAGAAACGTGGACTATAGAAAACAAGAAAATTTCTGACGATATAAAACAAAATGAGATTTCTTCACTCTTTACGAGAAACTTTATCCTCGATCCAGACATGTCACGTTAGAAGACCGTGTGAACTTCGACACGCAGGTTTAATCCTTTTACATATCTAGTTTTCTATGGACTTGGTTTCTGCGACTCGACATATTAAGAAAAGCTGTTTAGAGCGAGGTACAATAAGAATACAAATTAAGTCTTGTTTCCACGATCATTTACTTTTTTTCCCTCTGTGGTCAATTCTAGACAATGAAAGACGAACGCGACGTCTCTTATCTGCTAAGCGGTTGAAAAGGTTTCGACTGACTATCGTTATAAATGTATATCAAATTCTTTCTGGCGCGTTCCTCTCTGTACACTCTTTGGACGCATCGGATCACTTCCGCTCGTGACAAGATTTTCGAGATCTCAAGTTTATGGTGCTATTTGCCACGATCGCGAAGGACATTTGCCTCTGTACAGACTACAATCTACAATATAATCGAAGTAATATTATTTATTTACAAAGATCCTAACTCATTAGGGGTGAAATATTTACAGTAGTTTTCATCCTTTCTTAAAAGATATCCTATACACCTTCGATTTCGTTCAGAGTCGCGAACTACTTTCAATAAGATTAATTCTGATTTGTGTTCGTCAATTTTTGTTAATATAAAGATTTAAAAAATCTAGGTCCTATATGTCTAAGTCTATCTGTCGTCGAAACCAGCTCGCGAAATTCAGCTGATTCGAAGTTTTCATATCGAATGTTAGAACTAGATAAATAGAGGCTTGGTCATGCCAAGACAGCCGGTTGTAAAAAAATTTATAAATCCTCGGATTCGATTCCAGTTTCAGTTCTTTATCACGTACCTATGGGTATTTTAGTTCCGCGATGTCTGAAAGTCGAATCCATCGACTTCCCAGCACAAAGAAAAAAAATTTTCTGAATGAAGAAGTCGGAAATTCTAATCTCGTATTTTCTACCAGCTGACTTCGCATGGAGTGACACGTAGACAAGACAATACACATTAGACGGACAAGCAGACCTCGCAGTGTCCGAAGGAGTGCAGAGAGACTACGTAGAGTAAAAGAGAGACAGAGAATTTCTCGCGCGCACATTCACTCACATTCTCGAAGATACAAATACAGATTCACTCATACAAAATCACAATCACACGCGCGGCATTAAGACTCTCGAGCCACGACTCTCTTGTAAGTCTTAGATACACGACTACCTTCGCTAAGGGCAGGCATCAAAGGTCATTCGGTTCAGAGAGAACGGTATTTCGATCAACTCTTCATTCGCGATTCAAAATTCCCGCGGCTCGGGAGACGCCATGCTTATTTCGCGCGCTTTACAATACGTATATCGAGTTTAGACGAAGAAGTCTGAGACACCACGAACTATCCAATCAGGCTTCGGAACAGTTTCCGAATTTGGGAGATGTGCGTTTCGATTCTTCAGATTTTCGTCAAATTAGTTCATGGTTTGTGGTACAACCCAGTTTGGAAAGTTCCCTCTTGTTAATGGAATTGTTTGTTCTTACATGAAGATTTATAATGGCTTTCAAGATCTACTGGCCAAAATGCTAGTTATTGCTGACCAATAAACGATCACCAACGGCTTTACTAGATCTATCTATGATTAGGTGTAAGATTCATTATTTTTTCAACCATAAATTCGTAAAAGCAATTTAGGCACTAAATTCGATACCGTAGAATCTGATTCACTTAAAACTGTTCCATGCCAATGAAACACTAACGAGAAACAATCATTTCTCCATAGGTTTTCATTGCTATAAGAGAACAAATTTTCGGAATTGGACAATGATTTCAAATGAACCAGGCTATACTCTAGATCCAAGAGGTAATCCTACTTCTAGTATTTGCAGATATATCTAAAGGCTGATCAGCACTAGGTCCTCAAAACTTGACACTCCAGGTAGCTTAATCTTTGTTACTCGATTAAAGAGTGTTCTCCCCTTCGATCAGCAACATCATGAACAATATAATGAATCTTGCACCAACGAATATATACAGAGAGAGTAAATCTATAAACTAGAATGATCAGGTTCTGATTCTCCAGATTTTAGCGTTCTTGATTCAACAAAGAAGGATCTCTCCAAACTCCTTGCTAAATTGTTCAACAGCTGTTGGAAACCAGCACCGCAGATTCCCTACACTTCTGTCGCCTGGGTATAAGATGGAGCCAGTCCATGAGCGGGTGTGAGAGGTCCCGTCGAGGCGAGCGATCTCCTGGAGTAAATGGTTGCTGCCGAATGTGGCGTGTGCGGTGCGGTGTGCGGAGTATGCCTTCGGGAGGCCGACGCGAAGGGCTAAATAGGCCCGTAGTTGCTCAAAGCGGAAGGTCTTTCCTGTTGCTGTGATTCGCAGCCTGCGGTGCTCATGTCCCCTCCCGCCGACTGGTGACGTCATACGTGTGAGAGTGGTTGTTGCTTGAAGACATGATGATGGAGATGGTGTTGAGAAGCGCTAGCAACACTTCCCGGGGGAAGTAGAGCGCTTCCTGGACCTGGAGGGGGTGGATAGTGAGGAACAGATGAGCGTCCCACGATTCCCTTAACACCTGAAACGTTACCAAGTCCACTGACGCCTGTGACCCCACTGATTCCACCAACACCACCTCCGACCCCATCACCAAAAACTCGTCTCCATCGCCTTCGCCAGGAATCCAAAGTTTTACCGCTCCAGATCCAAACGCCGGAGGTGATGCCGACTGCGAGAGCCATGAAGTACTTGAGCATCAGGATGGAGTACATGGGCCTTGTTCGAGGTCGACAAGGACAGGCAAGAGACTCGAGCCATTCGCTTCTCATTGTTGATTCGTAGAGCTGGCAAGCGAGAACAGCAGTCGCTGGTACAGTGTAGAGAACGGAGAAAACACCTAT
Organism: Synergus magnus; assembly: GCA_032275165.1. Taxonomy (NCBI): domain Eukaryota; kingdom Metazoa; phylum Arthropoda; class Insecta; order Hymenoptera; family Cynipidae; genus Synergus; species Synergus magnus. Next base: position 11,201,427 of record JAUESH010000015.1, on the reverse strand, counting down.
GCGAATCATCAACTTTTCGAGTTTGTCTGCTTTAGCTCCTGGTTGTCTTTTGATCACTGAGCGAATCCTGAAAAGACTGACGAACCCTGCCATCAGGAAGCTGGTTCCGAGAATAAGGTAGACTAGAAGTGGTGCTAGGATGAAGGTTCTCACTCCTTCTGGAGCGACTGTGCAGACACCGGCGATAGGATCTCCAGCGACTCCTCCAGCTAGGAGAGCCCAGACAGTCTGTGCAGTCGGTGCGAGCCACGCTGCCAAGTGGAAGTACTGTGAGTACGAGGCAATGGCCTCGTTTCCCCATTTAAGTCCCGCTGCCAGGAACCAGGTGAATGCGAGAACGACCCACCAAACGGAAGAGGCCATACCGAAGAAGTAGATCATCAAAAAGACCATAACGCACATTCCTGGTCCATGGGCTCCGGTGCGCAATATCGGACCATCACAGGCGATCTCCTCGTGTCCAAAGACGCTCCTAGCCAGGTATCCCAAAGATACAAGGAAGTAGCATGCTGAGAGATAGACTATCGGTCTCTCCGGATACTTGAAGCGATGGGTGTCAATCAGAAATGTGATTATTGTGGTGAGCGTGCTTGCCGCGCACAGGCCGCTCCACACAGCCAGCCAGACGGCCGCGAATCCTCTTTCTTCCGTCGTGAGGAAGGCCCCGTGGCAGGGAATGTAGCATTCCGGTACTCCCGCAATCTCTTGAGTGTACGCGGGGATGAGACCCGACAGTGGAATTTTTGCGGCGACTGCCCCTGTTCCATGGTACGCAGGGCTTGAGCCCGCTACCCCCGGAGGTCTGTGAACGAGTGGTGCTCTGCACCTGCACGCGCACTCTTTTGCCCTTTCCCCCGGGGGATTTTGACAGTTTTTTTGGTTCTTTCCTGGTTTGCATTTTGAAGGTTGAGTGGTTTTTGATGGCTTGGTTGGTCTCGGCGGGACGCCTGCTGCTATCGGTGGGCTGCTGGCTGGACCACTTGCGTCAGTGCTGGTCGTCTTGTTGTCATGATCCATGCAGAGATTCTCAGGATCACCGAGCACTGGTAACCTTTCGCAGGCCATCCTCTCTGGCCAAGAAAATCCATATTGTTGCATCAACGGAGCGCATCCGGTTCTCGCGCGTTCACAAACACTTCTACACGCTGGCAGAGGCTTGTTGTATTCTGGGATACAGATTGGCGTGTACATCGAACAGAGGAAGAACTTCAAATCCGGTGAACACTTGATTTCGACGAGCGGCCAAAATTGATGGACCTCCAAACCAGCCTCCTCTTGTGTATCGTGGTTCAATTCGTTGGGCATCGACGTCAAATTGTATCCTATTCCTCTGCACATGGGTATTGTAATTTCTTCACACCTACCCACTCCATTTATGATAGAACCGCCGCCTATCGAATGACCCATACTGCTTCCTCCTAAGGCTCCACCAATGCCTCCTGAGTTCGTACCGCTTCCGGGTACGATACCGACGACGGATGAAGATGCGGAAGAGGAAGATGCGGAGGATGAAGACGATATCACTCCGGGGGAGAGATCTAAGTCGTTGTTTACTGGACCCACAGCGGAATCAGATCGTGTTATAGGTAGAAGTAGGGCTAGAAGTATAAGTGACAAATCCGCCATGGTCCTGGGTAAATGCAACGGTCCTTTCATTCTTCGGTTGGGTCTCATTTTTGAGGACCTCTGGTTTACGCTTTCATCTGTCTCATCACGCCTGCCTGCAACAAAAGGAAAATACTTATGAGACAACTATTCATGAACGTCCTCGAAGTTTTTGCCTAAAATATATTCGTATTTTCGATGTGGAAAACATTATAAAGTAAAATATTCTAAAATAGATACTCTACAATCCCTTAAAATTCCTAAAATCATTTTGAAATCTCTTAAAATTCCTCAAAATTTCAAAACATTTAAAATCCCTTAAAATCCCTTAGAATTCTTTTAAATCTTTTAAAATTGCATGAATTCCTTTAAAATTCCAGGAAATATCCTGAAATACCATAAAATGCTACAAAATCTTTTAGAGATCCTAAAAATCTTTTGAATTTCGTAAAAATCACTTTAAAATCGTCAAAATATCTTAAAATTCCTAGAAACCTCTTGAAATTCCTCTCTTAAAAAAGTGGTCTAACAAGCAGAATAATCGCGCGCATACCGCGCCTGTTGGTTTGCTAGTTGTTGACAAATTCTGATTCAAGTTTTTGACAGAAGATGTCTCGATTTTTATGGTTATTTAAATGAACTCGAACTTAGATGTCAGAACAGGAAATAAATGGACCATATATCATGTCCCCTAGATTTCCGACGACTGGTTGTCTTGAACCAGAAATAATTTAAGCTCTTAAATAATTTCTTTCTTGATTGTTTTAGTGACATACTATGGGGGAGAATGGCAGTCTGGTAGCGAGAGAAAGCAGAGTCGAAGATCGAGGAACACAACAATCTTATAATAGTCGACCCGCAGAAAACACGTGACCGAAGTGAAATGTTATTGTAGGAGGCCGTGTTAGTTTTACCGTTTGTTAACTGCTATAGTCGCCCTAACACGTCGCTATTTATAATCCGAGCGTTGCATCCGAAAGCAACGAGTTGTGCTCTACGTGTGTGGTTTAAATGCGATCGACGTCTCCGAAGTGAACAAGGAACGTGCGTCTTGTCACTTTTGCTGCGGCAATCTTTTCCTTTTAACCCCTGACCCGATCAGGATGATCGTAGCCTCGGAACGTTGATGAAGCACAAATGGGAAATCGAATCGCTGTAAGCCAATCTCGAGTTCAACAGCTTCGTCAATTTTTCTCTAGAGAATTCCCTCGTCTACGATTATTGGGCGATGCCAATCGACGATGGAAACTTGGTTGGGCAATTAAGAGGGGTCGCACAAACTCCAGAGGGGGGAAAAAGAACCCGGCTTTTGCGACGGCTGGCACTTCCTCCTGACCCCCGTTTTACAAACACGTGACTCACGAATGTTCCCTAACTTCACTTAAGTAAAATTATTCGAAAACTTCCAGAGATGCTGGAAATACTAAGTAGTTCTTTGTTAGGTGAAGAACTTGTAAAGATGTTCCTGAATGTGACCAAATGTTGTTAAAATTGTAAAAAGTCAAAGTTATTATTTGATTGTTTTAAGTTAATACATAACTTTATTTGATTTTATAACTGCATGTGCAAGATCCATAAATCAAACTGGATTTTGGAAAAAGCGATTGGAATGAACTTCTAGATGAGTAAGATAGTTCCCTAGATAACTCTGGTATACGTTTGGGGATTCTAAATCCCCAGAGGCTACCTATCAAGTAGAAAGTCAATATGCAGCTCAATATAGAGGAATCACGAATGACATATGTACAAGAAGACTTATTCAGTATGTGTCCTTTTCGTAAAGTATGTCATAAAAAGCGGCAAATCGCGTAATGGAATAGCGGAATAGGTATATGCAAATTCGGATAATGTTATTTATTACCAGTTCACCTACAATCATCTTCTGAATACTTTATCGTACCCTCAACAGCGTACATTATACACTGTGCAATGCCTACTTCTTTTGCAGTATGAATTCGCGTGAAAAGTCATAAGCATTTAAAGGGTGTTAAGCACTGGCACGTAGCAACATGTATTTCGATTGTGCTCATAACTTCCTATTACGATGAAAACCCTCGGGCTGTTCGTAGGGAGAAAAGTTGAGGTGGGGGTGATACAAAAAAAGCAGGGGAGGAGGTTAAGGGCGGTGCCGAGTGCGGCGGCAAGTTGCACTCCTGGCAATGAATCAGTTTTAAAGCCTCGCCTGCCAGGAATACGCGGGCAACGCTGTTTGGGTTATGATATACTCTTCTTATATGTAAATCATGCTTTTGCGTGGTTACAGTTCAGCAGAAAAGTAATGAGAGATATTTTATAAGGCTTCCAGGAATAATAAAATTTAGGTCAAAAAAATCATGGTGATCATGCAGGATTGGAAGTCTATCTGATAAGACTAACTTAATCCGGATATATGCACTTTCATTTCTGTAACTTATTGAAATCCAAGTTGGCCCCTATCTAACGCTGGCTAATTAGAATAAAAAACGACGATCACGAGTTTAAGATAAGGCGCTATAATGATGTATTGAACTTAAGTGGGTTAAGCTTGCAACTGGGTTTGAATTTTGGAATTGTGAATCACGTACTTCAAAGTTTAAAAGTATTTTAGGCGTTATTATCGTTTAATTCCCTTCTTTTCTGCGAATGTTGATTTTTCTGCGAATACATCATCATTTGGACAAACATTATGATATTTTTGACAAGAGAGCTCTCCGTTTGCCCACACATCATTCCTTTAGGATTCTGGATGAGCTCAGAGCTTGAAGAAATATTAAAAGTAACAAAAAAGGAAAACGATATCCAATGAATCGGTGTCTGCCGGCCGCGGCAGGAGGCTCGCGCATGAATTATCCTTGTCTGAAGCAGAGCTCCTACGTCCTACAAACATTCAAGTCTCGAGGCTGAGAAACGCGAAGGAGGAACGAGTTGGTTCGGTGTCCCATGGAGTTTCTTAAATAAACTACAGGTAGGCGCGAGATAGCTGCTTGTTCGAAGCCCCACTTGACAGAGGCTATCCTTTCGTGCCTCTTCGTCCTCCTCTATTCTTACCCTCATTCCGGTTCATCGCCTTACTTGCTTTCACTGGCACTCGTAGTCGTTGCCAAGAGATGCCGACGAAAAGCGAAAAGTTCGTTACCACAGCAATTACGATAAGAATCTAAGCTAAGCGTCGCGTGTTTTCTTTTAAAGTACACTCGCGGTGATCATACGGTAATTGAAAGTCACCATGACGTTTACTACCGCTTTCAATGACCAAAAAAGTCTCCTCCTGCATGTGGGATGTGCTCAAGAAAAAAAGATTAATGAGTTTTTAAAGCATAAAAAGTATCTTTAGAGGAAGATCGCGGCGAAAAAACTGGTGACAGAATTTGAAACTGGAGAATATTTTCGATACTCTCCAGACACTGGGAGAAGTACAGTCAGTGTCACAAGAATGTTGCCACAATTTTTGGAAAAAGAATATACCGGAAGTTTTGAACGTTCAAATGAACGAGATATTTTTTTCCAAATCTATTTTATCCAGAAATATTGTTCTAACTAAAAATAACAATAGATTTATTAATTAATTACAAGTTTCTTTCATACAGAATTATTTTCAATACAAGTGAATTAATATTTTTAAACTATTTCTAGTTTAAAATACAATCAATACAAAAATTCGTTCATTTGAACGTTCAGAATTTTTCAGTTATGATAAAGAAGTATTATTCTAAAGAAATAGAAACACAGTTTTGAAGTACTCTCAAAGAACCAAAATTCGTGAAAATTTATAAAAATTCCTAGAAACCTCTTGAAACCTCCTAAAATTCCTCAAAATTTCACAACATATAAAATCCGTTAAAATTCTTTAAAATCTCTTAAAATTGCATGAATTCCTTCAAAATTCCACGAAATATCCTGAAATCCCTTAAAATTCCACGAAATATCCTGAAATCCCTTAAAATTCTACGAAATCCTTTAGCAATCCTAAATTGCCGTAGGACATTGAATGTAAGATGTTTTATGCCTCGAAAAATTAACCCAGAAATGCCAAATTACTTCAAAACTGTGTTTTTGTTTCTTTAAAATAATACTATCTGCTTGATCCAAATTATTTATTACAAATAGATTATTTAGTACTATTTCATCCAATCCAATTTCGGAAATTTTATTACAATGATGATATCGTATAACAGTAGCTCCTTCCACAAATGAATTGTCCCCGAAAATTACAGTCGCCTTTAGACGGGGCGGAGCTGGATTCAACAGTAAGCATTATATACACAGCACTTTATACTCGAATAAAACAGCAAGCAAGCACATTGGGCGTGAATGTAAAGCCAAGGGCACTAATAAATAGTTCCGGTTACCGGTGCCTTTGAAAACCTGAATCTGCTTATCGGAAACATTTATTGAAAGAGCCTATCGCAAATTTGAATAATCAAGATTATGAACGACTCTTCTTTCTTAGCAAAGACTTTTAAATCTTACTTTCTATTTATTGACTTCATGGAAACAAATGTGAATTTCAATCCTTGAAAATATAAGATGTATTGTGGAGTTGCACTCTATTAATAAACAAGTGCAATTTCTGCTCGAGAATTCTAAGAATTTAAATTAACTAGCATGCTTTCTGTGAGTAAATTTAAGTGAACTAAATTGCAAAGATCTCGGATTTTGTTGCCAAATATTAACTACTCTTGGCAAAGTTGTATTCAATTATTTACAAGAAGATATTTATTTATTCAGAAAAGTATTTTTCAATGTTTGAATAATTTTATTATCTTTGCTACATATAATATGGGAGAGGTATAAAAGTTAAATCATTTGTATTTATCATTATCACGCTAAATGGTCAGTAAACTTTGTAACATAATCTGATATTAAATCACAACATCGTATCCGTATACTCATTTTTATCTCTGATTGAGTTTTGCAAACTTTGTTATCTCTGTGGATCATAAGCAACGCGATACCACTCCGTGTTAATTGTGTTTGTTCACAAAGTGAAGCGGATCAATTAAATTGTAGGTTATATTGGCTCAAAGAAACCTGCCTCCAGGTTAAAATTCTCAAGCCAAGCGATGAGAGTTTCGTGCTGATATTAAGCTTGGAAACAAATTGAAGAGGCAGATAAAACATAAGAGGAGAGCCTATACAAAGTACCTGATCCAAACTTTATTGCATCCAATTATTACATTCCTGAGTCCAATTATTACAATCTTCAATTATTACAACCCATAGTTTCTCTACTGAAATCCTTGAATTTAATTTTTGCCTGAATGCAAAATTACACGCAGTATTAAAGTAGACCAATATTAAAAGTTGAGAGAACAAATTTTGCAATTCTATAAATAATTCATTAAAAAACATAAAGGAAAAGTCTTTCAAATTGAAATCATTTTTATTCATTACTAATAATTCGTATCGATATTTTCTCTGAGAAATTGCAAATACATGATTAAGTGAAAATTTGCATAAAGTTATATTAACTGCATCTTTTCTTATACTCTTGAGATTTTATCTGTGCGAAAGTCGTCAACCTTCATGAATCACGAGGCATCGATCTGCATCGATGGAAGCGTAAATATGACTCGCGAATCCTGGTACACGCTAAGCGACACCTCGTTCATAAATATTTACGCGATTGTATGAAATGAGATAATGGGGAAAAAAAACGCAAAGACGAAGAGTGTAAGATAATACGAAACAGCCTATAGTACACTGATATGAATAATTATGAACGGAGAGTACAGTCTAAACTCAGTACAATCCGAGGAGAGAACTTTGAGAACACAGCTGTCGCAGAGAGATATTGATTATATGTAGGGAGACCTGATTAATTATAGTGTTGACCCCAGAGTCATTAACTTATGTGGGTTGCACTGTAATACCAAGTAGTAATGTGTTGAGACTAATGAATTTTATAGCAGTTCTTAACTAATTTCTAAATGAGAACTAGTCCAATTCTTTAGATTCAATCGAATTCATTTGACTTAATTTAATTAAAGAACGAAATTCATTGCAAGCCTAAATCGTCGTTTTAATCATTGAACGGCGAATCAGATGATGTGACTTCATTTTAGGAAGATAATTTTGAAAGATTGTGACAAATGATGAAAAAATATCCAGTGATAAGATATGTTTCAATTATTTGGAAAGTCAAATGGAAAATTATAAGATTTTAAGACATGAAGAGGGAGTAATTTAAAAACTTTAAAGGGTCCTCCAAAAAGGGTGTAATTAAGGTAAAGGATATATGATAATTTACACAGGGATGTCGAGGTAAGTACTCAGTATAAAGGCAATAAATTATAAATTGCTGCTCGTAAATAAATTATGGTATTATAAATTAACTTGAGTTTGCAAGGGCGAAGCTTAATGAAGAAACTTTTCGCATATTAATGGCTTTTATGATTACAAGCGACGTCCACCTTCGCCATATTCACTTATGCGCGACTCTCAAGTTATTTTCATCCTTGTAGCATTGCGTTAACGTTAACGATTACTATACATACAACTCTCGGATGAAGATTTGCTTCTTACATGAAGCAAAGAGATACATTGGACTCTGCAAAGTATGCTCTTTGGTTATTTGTTTTATTTACACCTTGTAAAGAGTGTACTCAGATTTCAAGAGTGAAATCTTTCCTCATTGGGTTATATAATTTTACTTTCATGATACAGGACTAGAAGAAGTGAAAATGTTTAATAGACGCACGGAAAAAACTCGATGGTTCTGACAATCACAGAAATAGTAAAATATAGTACAACTACTAATTTAAATCACAATTGTGATTGCCACAATCACATGTATTCGTGGTAACTATTTCATAATAGTTTTTTTTTCAGAAGATTAACTAGTTAAGTAATTAAATATTGCAAATAATTAATCCAAAATGGTTTTTTAATCTTGATGGGGTATAGATCAGTTTTCCCTACTTGGGGTATTTACCAGTGAGGGCGTGACGCGCCTTGTGGGGTCCTTTGCCAGTGTTCTAGATCACGACCACACTAGACCTAGGACAAACTGGCCAGGGCTCCACCAGAATCCCATCAAAATTTCTGCACGAATTGCAAAAGTGTAAAAATGAAGATTTTTCTTTTCCGAGTATAAGGAACAATAGAATTCGTAAATTTGTGGAAGTAAACGTGAAATTCGGAATGAATAACAGGAAGTCGATTAAATCACGTAAATATATATATAAAGTGGAACTCAAACGATAAAAAGGTCACTGTGAGAGGTTCAATTAGAGCAGAATGAATACCATAATCGCTTTGCTTCTGGATAGTGAGTAATAAAATCATTATGAGAAGGACAACGCCACAATGAGTAACTGAGTAGTGTGCTCTTGCAGCAACGAGAGACCCCACATACTCGCAAATACCGTAGGAATGATTCCACGGAACGCCACGCCTCTTCGCTAATTAATTAGGAATGAATTATGGATTTGCGCGGTCGGTTAATTGGATACGATTCGTTTGCTCGTGCTGCGTGCACTATTCGAGGATTCTATTAGGCACCCGTCTTCTCTCTCGGTGCGACTTAGCTCAGGTCCTCACACGTAAAGCACAAAACGCAAAATGCACCACACAGGAACCTGACAAGCATGATGAATTGCCAGAGGGGACCTTTCTTGGAACAATTTGTTGTTTCCATTAAGTTAAGCGTTCTAATAAATAAGATTAATTAAATGAATCAGTAAAAGAGAGTAAAGGTAACTAGAAATTTGTCGAAAAGGTGGAATTCATATTGTTATTTATTATTTATATTAAATGTCTCACATCAAAACCATTACTGTACTTCCTCATAAAAATGATGATTTCTTTTTCAAGATAGCAGTCGTATTTTATCGAGGATGAAGACCTCTGGCATTAAATAAGTTGAATCCGATCCTGACATTGGCGTCGAGAGCGGAAAAATCTGGAGTCGTTTCTCAAGTTCGTGATCGCAGATAGTGGACCAGAGGCGAACCGAAGCTGAGCTGGGTTCACATAATAGATTGCCTCTCGAAACCCACGCTGGTCCCGTCGGTAGACTTTAAAATATTTACTCGACGTACCTATCTGGAGATACTTTGTACTTTATGTCCGAACTATCTTTAGTCCGCAGCTTTCGTAAATACGAGACTCAACTTCCGTAAAACTAACCATGACTCCAGATCTTTATCGTTAAACAGTACACGCTGATCGCGCATGCACGCGAAGAATATTTGCTTCCTACTCTTTGCTTCGAATCAAGAATGAGCTAACCGTATTCAAAATTTAAACCACGGAAGAAATTAGAATCACTAGTTTTTTCTGTGATTTGTGAATTGACAAGACAACATGACCAGGCTCTATATGCTATGACAAAAAATGCAAATAAGAATCAATATAGAGAATTCGATTGATAGAGCAAATTTAATTAAACAAGCATCAATGTATGTAGCATTTGATTATTTTTTTGATGTGGGGAACTTGGAAGAGAGACCAGGTGGGTCTTCACGAATAGATTAAATCGTGACTCGCTACTTCTTCTTCGAGTGGTTGCTCGGCCCACGAGATACATCATGGGTGTGTCTTATTCTACATATACAGTTTCTTTAACAGGGGCAAAGATGAGAAGATAAAGCAGGGACTCGTTACCATATTCGCTGTTTACTTTTAATGGGCAACACTAACATCCTAAGATCCTAACAAGTTCAACATCAACCCCCATGGTTAAAGGACTTGAAATAAGTTGGAGCTCTTCAGCATCCAGGGTCCAGTTGCAGGCAAAAAGGCACTAGTCTGAGAACCGTAAATCACTCTCTACAATGTGCTTTCTGAGATGACGTGTCTGAGGCTCTTCAGCTCTCCAGCAGAAGAGAGATAGTCAATATGATGAAGGTTTAGGTTCATATATCTTCATGTCCATTGCTCATTAGACCTATCTCGCCTCATCTGTCGACTAGCCATAAGACTTTCCTCTCGACTTTATCTGAAAACCATCGATAAGGGCGGCAGTATTCTGCGAGGGTCTAAGCTAAACGTCTAAAGTGAAATCGCGCGGAAAATGTTTATCTTTCGTTTCTTCCGCCCAAAGCATCTGCTTGATGAGTCAAAGCTTGCTTGCTTTAAGGGGAGTCTCCGATCTTTTGAAGTTTGCGCCTAAAATAATCTCCTAATTGTTTATTATTTACCGAAAGATTTCCAACTCGATTTCTATAATAACCGAACTGTTTATCTGCTCGAAAATAGTAAATTAGTCAAGATGGATTGAATTAAATCAATGAAAAATATTGAGTGCCTGTTCAAAGAAAATTAACAACATAAAATGATGTTTTATCGTTCTTAATACGGAACCCAATTATTCCAGATGATATTTCCCATTCGAGGCATTATTTTAATGAATGCCGAGCTTCCTTAACAAAGCTTATTGTTTCCCAGTAGTTTATTATCGAACCACAGAGTATTTCCACTACTAAGTGACGCTGGAGCTTATCGATCGGCCATGTGCAAATATTTCGAATGCCGAAGTCAGTATACAGAGAAAATCTATCCTTGCCTCCGGATCCACCAACAACCTTTGGTCGAGCTAACAAATAAATCGCCCTGTGGATACAGCGTGAGTTGAATTTATAGTTCTCGCTCGAGGGGATCTGGGGAGTCTGCCTGGAAGATTTAGCTTCAAATTAGACTCTTGGTATAGACGAAACGATATCACTAACTCTATTACTTTGTCAAGTCGATCGTACTCCGTAATCAGCTTCAACCTGCTCGACTGCAACCTATGTTCAAACGTTCATAAAACTGGTTTGACATCTGTATCCTCATATATAATTTTATGTGAAATTCTACGACGTCCAGCTTCCCTTCGTCGTTTCAATTTTTTTAACGAGCTCAACATCCGCCCTTAGTTATTTTACTCTTTTCAGATAAATGCGTGTCTGAGTAACAAGCGTGAAACCTCGGAAAATGGTATACTGTAAACACTTGTCACGTTATACGCGCTAAATTATTAGTAAACTTACATAAGTCAGAAAGCGTTTCAATCCATTTATGCAATTATTTCTGACATCTTGACAATTTAATAGATTTTCAAGTAATAGACATAATTTCCGCTTTTTGCAAAAACGTGAGCTCATTTTCTTATCATATTATGATAGCATGTGTCACTAGCTACTATTGATGTAAATTAAAGAGCGGTATATTTGCTATAAGAGTTGGATACCTACACAGTTTTGAAGTAGGTACTCTCAAAGGACTTTACACATATTCCATTGATCAATCCAGGGCACGATTTAAAATTCCCGGTCATTTCCCGGTTTTTCCATTTTCCCGGTAAACTAAAAGTAAAATATTTATATTTACCGCAAACCGCAAAAATTTATTTTAATTCACAACGCAAGGAGAAAAAAGATATGGTTGGGCCAACCATGAAAATGGAAAAATATGGGACAGCCATATCTATGGTTGCTGCAGCCAAAATTTGGTCAGCGCAACCAAAAAAATTATTAAGCTAAGCAATTGAATGGTTGCGCTGACCAAACTTTGGGTGCAGCAATCATAAATACAGTTGCAGCAATAGATATGGTTGCCTCATATTTTTTCCATTTTCATGGTTGACCCAACCATATCTTTCTCTCCGTGCGTTCATTCTAAACATCCTGTAACACAATAGAGCAAAAAGTTGCAAAATGTTCTTTTTTTTTTTTTTATAATGGAAAAAATAAAAATACTTTCTCTCATATAGTATAGGTTTTTATTAAAAGAATGAAAACTTGAATTTTAATGTGATCAGAAGTAAACTCTCGGTTTTTTAAAATTAAATTCCCAGTTATTTCTAGGTTTTTTGCCGGTCCATAAAATTTCCGGTTATTTCCCGATTTCTCGTTCAAGTCGCCAACCTGTCAATCGCAATCATTTTTGAATAAAGCCTAATGATATTTGAGCATGCTATCAATAATAGAGGAGAGGGTCATTTTGCACCTTGTCACCTTGTGAGGTTTTATCCTTCGTGTTTTGAAATCCCTTATATTCCTCGAAATTCCACGACAATATTTAAAATTTTTAGAAACCATTGGAAATCTCTTAAAACTCCCCGAAGTTCCACAACAACATTTAAAACTCCTCGAAGTTCCACAACAACATTTAAAATTCCTTAAAATTTCCAGAAAACTTTTGAAATTTCTCAAAATTCCTCGAAGTTCCACGAAAATATTTAAAATTCCTTAAAATCCATTAAAACTCCTAGACACATTTTGAAATCTCTTAAAATTTCACGAAAACCTCTCAAAATTTCATAAAAGGATTTGTCAAGAATTAAAAAAAATATTTAATAATTGCCGTAGAACATTGAAAGTCAGATGTTCTGATGTTATGAGCGTGAGCCGCCAGAATGACGGCACCTCATATTGGAGTCAAAAGAAGGCCGAAAAGCAGGAAAAGAATTGTTGCATGCTCAAAATGATGACTATGAGGAAGAAGAGGGATGGTTATATGGTACTGAAATCGCTGATTGATCGGAAAGCACTCTGCATTATTGGAATCTTCAAAATTTCTAGTTTTCGGAATTTTTTTTCAAGCACGTTTTTCTCGAAACGACTTTTTTCAACTGGTGTACAGCCTAGCTCAAAAAGTATTCAACCGATCGATTTGAAATTTAGTACATATTTTCTTTATATCATTTCGCCGAACATGAACCTAACTTTTTGTTTCTTTAAAATAATACTTCTTTTTCCAGAAATTGAGACGACGCTCTTGTGACACTGGCTGCATAATGTTAACGAAATTAGGATACTTTAGAAGTATGTACTAGAAACTGGAATAATTCTCACTTAATGTTTAAATTTGAATGATCAATAATGAAGCAATCGAGGTTACCAAGGGTTCCCATGAATGGTTTTTGAACCGAGTGACAGGAAGCTTTAATACCTGCCAGAAAATGACGAATGAGATCCTAATTTTCTCAAGGGAAGCAAATTCCCGACTACCTAGAACCCTAGGTTGTTTCGAAAGATATGAAATCGATTAAGGGCGATGCTGGGTACATTCATGGTCTATGCAGATCGGTACCAATGCATCACAGGCTGTCAACCGTTGGTTGCTTCACGATAAACTTTCCTGGTTGGTCAAACTCTTTGCGAAGGGGAAGAAAGAGCAAAAGAGGTCGTGCTCGACCGATACGCGCCTTAATACGTATCAGCATCTGCATGCATATGTATCATTTTGGATACGCTCCTGCAGATGCTTGTTCGTCTTGAGACTCTTGTGTACATACTACATAGGCGTTGCCACACGTGGGTGCTCTGACGAGCGAGCAAGCAAGGAAAAATGTTCTTGGGTGCGGTGCACCCACAGATATTTTCCTCTGCTTTCGTGATAGGGACTTAAATGGTACTATGGAAAGGAGAGAGAATGCTGAGCCAAGTCAGTGCCTCGAGGCAGAACAAAAGATCCTACGTCTTCTTGACGCGTAAATCAAAGAGATGACGTGGAATGTGCCTGCTGCATTGGTACCAATTGAAAAGGGGGCGATTGGTGGGATGTATGCATTTTCATATTTATGACATTTCGTCACTTGTTAGGTTGAGATGCAAATCAATTTTTTTTACATAAAAGTTTAGAGGATGTCATTCATGAGGAGTCTAATCAAAATTCTGTAGGATGAGTGTATAACTGTATATTATACATATTTTGTATAATAAAAGGCTCCGGAGTACAAAATAAGGGCGTATAAACTGTATTAAATGAAACTTTTACATTTACATTGCCTTTAAATTTGCGTAAGCCAGAAAGAAGTAAATCTTTTATAAGAAATGTATAAAATTTTATTCAGCTGCTATATTACATGTTCAGATCCCAATTTCCTAAGTCTACATGAAGTACCTTTTCAACTTTTAAATTTGACAAATTATACCTATTTCTATGGGTAAGAATTACGCTAATATATTTGTAAAATTTTGTTTGGAAGCGTATAATAATGAAATAAAAGATCAAAAGTAATTAGACCTAACTTGAACAATATTTTTTGCACAGAATGTATACTTCCGATCACTTTATTCCTGTCTAGATCTTACACAGTAGCAATTCTTATTAATAGACTGCATTTTCTTATTATCCACTTCGAAGTTCCTCTTTGAAGTATTTACTTTCTTAAATTGGTAGAAAAATAATGAGGTAGATGAACGCGCCTTTGTTTGCGAAGCTCTCTTAACTCAAATTCATAGACTTTGATTGGATACCTCTGTCTTAGCGCATTGGAACGAGTTCTTTGCATACACTTACCCTTACTGTCATTTTTCATGTTCTATCTTCATCTGCACATAGAACAAGTAACATGGTCGGTAACAAATGGTGAATTCTCGAATGAAACAGCTGCAGTCGAATACATAACCGTTATATGCGTATTCTTATTGAATACTCCACCTTGCGTGATCGGTTCGAGGGCCTTTTTAAACGACGATCGATTTCTTTTAACTCAAGGAACGAGTAGGCGTGGACTCGCGATGACTAATGAATATTCGACGTCAAGTTTTAATGAATATTACCCATAAAAGATCTTTAAAATGGTAGACATCGTCATGTATAACTTGGACTATTCGGAAAAATTAATTGAAAATGCTATTTTTGTCCAACATAATTGTATCCTAAAGAATTCTACAGTGTGATTATTATTAATCAAGAAAATTTCCAGCGTGTAAAAATAACAGGGAAAGTATTTTGAGCTAGGAATTCGACGCAAAGCTAAATAAACATCCCCCGGGAGCCATCCTAGAGCGAAGTAAATGTGGGATAAATCGAGAAAAGTTCAGGCCTAATCGAAAAGCCTAGGAAATATTGGAAGTTCGATTTTTTGATGAAAAATTTAATTATTTCCTGGCCTCGTTCCCGGGGGATTAGGGAGCATATATTATTGGTGAAGTCTGCTCGAAATCGCTCGAAGGCCGTTTGCATCCAAGAACGCTCGTTTACGCGATAAATTAATCCTACGCCGTCTCCACGGTAGCAACACAGAAGTAACACCGGGAACAAACGAGCCGAGAAAACCACACGAGAGATGGTGAATCAAATAAGATTTCTCGCCGGCAGGAAATTCCGGTTGCTCTTCATGCATACGGTATCACAGTATGATGATTCTCTACGTTCTTCAAGCCGCTTCTGGACGTTCCTGTCTCTTCTGGCTGACGAGTTTTTCGTTTGATTTACGTACCTTAAAAAAGTAGACGCTTCCTTAAGGGACACGCTAAATAATCACGAACGCACGCGTCTCGCCTGCAGCGAGACCTTCGAATGTATTATTAACCTCTTACACCTGCACTCTTCTTCTGAGGATAGAAGTCGATTTCTACGAAAGTTACTGCTCAAAAAGGAGAGAAGGGTGCATTGCGGTTCGCACTCGTTTACTTTGTTTGCGACTCATGTAGCCTTTTTTTATCCCCGTTTCTCTGTACGAATTAATTATACGCACACACACAATCCTTATAAGAGATTCGTTTCGAATATATTGTGTGGGTTTACAAATTCAGGGTGTCTACTAAATTTTGACCACGAAATTCCCGGACAATTCCCGAACAATTCCTGCATTTTTCCCGCTTATAAATATAAGGTCGCTTTTAGAGTAGAAAAGGTGATTTTTTAATAAAAGTAAATTTAAAGGATTTCAAGATATTTTAATGATTTTAACAGATCTTAAGTAATTTTAGTAAATTTCAAGAGATTTTTAATGATTTTAAAGAATTTGAATTTTGAATCGTATAATCAAAAAATTTTCGCATAACAATCGCATATATTGGAAATTTCGTAGAATATGAATATATTTTCATCGATATATATAATATTGTCTTTATGAATAAGTGTTTGAACATCTTTGCTTTATCCTCATGATGTTCGAACTAAAGAGGGAGGTTTCACATCCCTCGATTTTCCATTTAATATTCGCCGAGGGGATAAAAACTCGTGAAGTCACGTGTACACATTTACTGAAGTCACTGGCTTAAAGACACTTGAAGTCACTTGAAGCCAGTGTGCCTCTCGATCGGTCGAGTTTTCAACCCCCCGATATTCGCATATTACTAATATGACAAATAATATGTAATAGTGTAGCTATTTCGTTAATGCTATTGTTGCCTAATACTCCTTTACATATTTGTGCATTATATCTGTTATTTACCAAAAAGATTTCCAAACCCTTCACAATATTTCTGAACATGACCCTCTTATATTTTATTTGTTTCATTCTATTTGTTTGGAGATAAATTTCCCTAAAAATAACTAAATAAGGGGCTTTTTGGTAATTGAAAAAATAAGTTTTCTCGAGTGGTTCAGCATAGGAGAATCTTATGATTCGGCAAAGACGTTTCTCCAGAGGCACGGTCGATAGCTCTGCCATCACCCACGACCATCGAGGGTCCCCCTGAAATATTGCTGTCTCACTCCCTCTTTGAGCCCCTCTCACTCTATCAATGTAGCCCTATCCTTGTCTTTCACTCTCTCTTTCCCTCAATCCACTTCCCCACACAACGCTATGTTATCGATCCAACAGCCTCCCGTGAGAGCGATACGCAAAACTTTGAGCGAGCCGAGGGTTGCGGCCTGGTATCTGGCCTATGTTTATCGATATGTCAACCTAGAATACCAAAAGTACTATCTGCGAAAACTAGTTCGAGTGCAAGAGAAACTCCAGAACCTTGTGATGAAATATACGAAGGTTGGAAACGCGCTTATGGAATTCTATGCACCAGGTCTACATTGTGTCATGAACGTATTTAAGCTTTTTGACAAAAGGCAGTCTTTTCAGGGAGCTTTCCTCCTCAAAGGAATATCAATTTTCCTTTAAAAAGCCTGCAACATGGAATCTACTTTTCGTATTGCTCTTTTTTTAATACAAGAATTTCTACAAGTCCGAAAAACGGTGGGAGGTTTCACGTCTTGTGACAGTTATCAATTTTTTTTTCTAATCTATGGTTGTTCAATTTTTCGAAATATTTACGAATTGCTAATAACTAGGAGTACATCTTATAATTAAGTGAATTAAAGCTTGACATTTTTCTATCCTTCATTAAAATGAAATGAAATTAATTTTTGTAAGTTAATATGAAGTGGAGAGTATACTCAGAGAAAGGAAGCAGAAAACATTTGAACTGGAACAGGTTCCGGAAAAAGGAGGCACTTCTCTTTGATATAAAACGCGATGAGTAAAATTTACGTCGGCTAGGCAATCCTACCGCTTTTCAGCTCTATTGTCCCACAAGCTAAATCTACAGAATCGTTCTTTTCACATCTCACATTATTGCTAACGTCCGATTTTCTATTCCGAAAAAGGGAAATTACTTCGAAAAGGTCGTCTCGCCACACTTCGGTATCGGATTCGGCGGCTGAGGGAAATAAATTGCCAGAGGAAATTACACCGGAGGCGAAATTAAACGTCGTTTCTCATCTTACCAATTTGCGAATGAATGTAGGAGAGACTTGTGTTGAAAGAATTACTTGAGCGGCTGCAGAATCTGCGCGTGGTGAAATATTCGCGAAAAAGCAAGAGAAGCAAGAGTTTAAGAACAGAGGAAGAGAAAGGGGAGTTAAGTAAGAAAAAAAAATTGGCAAAGAAAGTAAGAAGAGGGGAGATAAAAAAAGGAAAAGGAGAGAAAGGAAGAAGACAAGAATGGAAGAAAAAGAGAAATAAGAGAGCAAAGGAAAGACAGAGGGACAGTCGCGACTCGCGGTGTTAACTCGAATGACAGAGACGCCTGACCATTTTTTTTCATCCCTTTTCTTGTGCACACCCGTTATGCAGATATGCGCCTCATTCCGCGAATTGCGGCCCACACTGCATATGCAACCGACCCGAGTACAAATTATGCGGAATTGCGTAATTGGGCTGAAAAATAGCGATTTGCAGGAGACTAGACGTCCTATTTGACCTTTTCGCCTTTCATGGAAAATCATTTTAAAAATAATAGTGTCACTAAATAGTGGCTACAAATAGTGTAGCCACTTTTCATAAGCAATTATATAAAATATTAAAATTTAGAAGACATATTTATATATGTTTGCAAGAGTTAAACATGAAATGTTTAAGTTAATCATTATTAGACGTCATAAATGCGAATAGGGTAAAATGTTTACTGTCCGATTGTAGTTAGAGATAAATAACCGGTTGATGTGTCTTTCTTTTCAATTTTCAAAAGGAATGGTAATGGAGTCTTACTTGCTGAAGAGGTACTTACACTTACTTTCACACACAACCTTAAGTATAAATAGGCACGAGTTGCATTTACCTGGAACAAACAAGAAAATATGCAAGTTAGTAATGATTTCGAAGGAGAAAATAATTTTTAATAGTATGGGTCTTTCGTTTATTTCCAAGGATTATAATTACAGTGTCAATTATTGTAAAATGTAGATTCAATAAACATTGGTAGAAATAGTTAGATAAATAAATTAGATAAATTGATACTTCAAAAAATCTTGTTCAATCAAACGACCTGCATTTCAAGTACAGAGACTATGCCAATTACGAAACAGTCGCCAATTAGAGAACATCTAACTTTTCCCTATTTATTGTTCGGAGCTTCCATATCAGTAACTACTTATGCCCAGAAATTTTTTACCCTGATCAGGGTGGCCACAAAATTCTATTTTCAATTTCCTTGACATTTCCCTGACAGAAAAGTATTAAAAATACGTATACATTTTTAATAATAATGCTATTGAAATTTTTCAAAAATGACGCATAATATCATTTTAAATCTTTTAAAACTCAATGAAATCTTTTTAAATCTCCTAAAATTCAACGACAAACTTTAAAATCACTTGAAATTACATACTTAAAATTTAAAAATCTCTATAATTAATAGAAGCCTCTTGAAATCCTTGAAAAATTAAAGACAACCTTTATAATCTCGTAAAATTCCTTGATGTTTCTTGAAATTTCTAGAAACTTCTTAAAATTCCTTAAAATTCTACGAAATCCCTTCAAATTTGTTAATATTCCATGAGATCCTTTAAAGTTTCAATACTTCTTTTAAAATTCCTCAAAATCATTTTAAATCCTTTGAATTCCACAAAATCTTTTAAAAATCTCTTGAAATACTTTAAAATCTTAAAATTTACAAATTTTATTTGTAAATTCAAAAGATTTGGCTAACAAAAATTTTCTGTAGAATCTACAGAAATAATCTGCTGTCCCTATTCCAACAAATGAAATCTGTAGATTCTACAGATTTTTCTGTAGATTCAACAGATTTTTTTTCTGCGTGAATTGATAGGTCTGAACCCAAGAGTACTTTTCCCTGAAAATATATAATTCTTAACCACAAGCCAGACCCTTTTAATTTGATAACCTCTTTTGCGCTCCTAATGAAAATTTATTTCCTTTTCTTCTGGGGGTCTCTTTACGAGCAAGGATTATGGATATAATTTCCAGCGGAATGTTTTTACAGGGTGGGTAATTACCCCAATTGTCAGAATATGAACGCACTTGAATTTTGTTTCTCAGCAGTTACCTTGTAAGAATTACTCGACGTCGTCTTTTCTTGCAATTCGTGGAATGCTTGTATTTATTGCGTTTAATTACGAGCTCTGGCCCCTCGTTAAAGAGCTCAGAATTGAATGTAGTTACAGACTGTCGCCATTGCCGTCGGTAAAGACTCTACCAAGCACCGAGAAATAGTACTGCATCAGTATTGCCCCGTGTCATCTCCGCATTTTCGCGAATAGCGCGAAGTTAGTCGACAGGCGAGGCATAGTGGTTAAATGAATTATTTTTAACGAGGTGGCATTATGCTCCCGGGCACAATGAAACTGTTGTTCGGGAAAACCTGGCGAGCGAGTGTCTCCCTACCGCGTTTTCACGGCTCTTTTCCGAGGGCCCAGCTTTTGCGAAACCCATAGGGTAACAGCAGAACACCCCGTACAACCCTCGTTCCTTTGTCTCTGACTACCTATAGCATCAGACGAGCCAGCACTGTTAGGGATTTCATTTTTTTTTTCCTCTCTTTGGTTGTTCGATGGATCTCAGGGCGTTTATAACGCATCCAGAATAGATGTAATTATAGCTGTAAATTGGACGAGGACAGGTTCCGTTCGCTTCGCGTTAATCGACTCGACTAGTTCTGGCAATCTGCAATTCAAATTTGATCCACTTACTTATTTACGCGGCGCTTTGTGAACCGCAATTGAAATCTTCTGCTAGTTGAACACGAGTAGAAAGTTTTTTGGATTGACGATAAATAATGCATTGATTCTGAGCAAAACAAAAGATGAAAGTGAGAAGGCACTAACGAACGGTGCTTGTGCTATATGATTTTGCATTCATGAGTGAAACTAATAATTGTGAAGTTGATAGAAGAGGTCACTCCAATTCTACAGTGGGGTGCATACCTCATTAGGGTTGTCCTTATTTTCACTTTTTTTTAAATTCATTTCCTCTCAATGGCGAAATTAGTATTATTAGTCTTGGAATTTCCCATAAGATTAACATGGGAGAAATCA
>JAUESH010000015.1:11155274-11180309 GCA_032275165.1 Synergus magnus | reverse complement strand
AAATTCATTTCCTCTCAATGGCGAAATTAGTATTATTAGTCTTGGAATTTCCCATAAGATTAACATGGGAGAAATCACGCAAAAACGAAAAATTTTGCATAACTTTTTCAATTTTTTCAAAATTTTGAAATAATTGAAAACATAAAAAATGTTTTTGGATTCTTTGAAATCTGTTAAATCTCTTGAAATCTGCTATAATTTGTTGAAATCCCTCGAAACCTTGTGAAATCTTTTCAAATCCTTTAAGATCATTGTAATCTTTTGAAATCTCTTTAAATCTCTAGTTATTAAAAATTATAGAAAAATATATATATAATAATAATATATCATAACAATAATATAAATATAAATATTAGTTAATTTTCCAATATATAAATATAACCATCTTTTAAATTAACATAAATAATTAAGTGTGGAAAATGTTTTATTGCATCATTTTAAGTTTGGAATACAAAAGTAAGTTTATTATCAATGAGATATTACTAATACGTCTTTGCTCCATAAATATTTAATTATATTAAACTATGTTTATTGAAAATAGAAATCCCGATCAGGGCCTCGTCAGAGACCCATTTTAAAAAGGGCAAAATAAGGCAATTTCTGTGCGGGAATTGTTAACAATAAATTCTTTCTCCCAATAATAATAATACCACACTAAATAAAATAAAAAGCTAAAATCTATGATAGAAAAATAGAAAACGTTTACATTTTCCTGGATGTAAATGTAACAATATCTACATAGATACAACTCTCGGAAGCTATAAGACTCTACATGAAAGACAAGGCTCTAACTCAAAGACAATCTTGAAAACCTTTCTTTCAAAAGATTATACTAATCTCCTTTTCCTAACCTATACAATACGCTTGAATGTAAAACACGTAAAAGTGAGTAGTGCTATCTCTCTTAAGGGTGTTCACTCGTTCCCGCCAGTTGCGCACCGATAAGATAAGGTTCTTATACATTATGAGTATTCTCGTCGAAAGCACTCAAGACATTTCAAAGATATAGGTTACGCTCCCCAGTTTCTTTTCCCCTTTTCTTCCCATTTTTTTGTCGCGACTACTGGATAACATTTGCATTTGCCTGCGGCATGTTGAGTGTCTCGTCTCGACATATGTACTATAGATTGAAAATCTTTTAAGAAGCTGCAAAATAAATGGAATGATCTGAGTCATGGAAGATAAGAATGGCCAATGATTATTTGGTGCTGTGTAAAATGCGCGAAATCGTGAAATGCAGTAATATATTGAGCGGTTGAAGTCCAGAGTGTGAAATTGAAAACACTCGAGTATTATTGGAGATACCAGAAGGAATATCATCATAATGTAACCGGTTCTAAGTAGGCTTTCGTGGTGTAAATAAGGACCTTGTTTTTAAAATACCATAGTAATGGAAAAAAATTGCTTCAACGCTATTTTATCATATAAAATATCTACATTGTATTATCTTCATTGATCTGCAACTAAAAATAATTAAATTCATGAAAAAGTACATGAAAGTCCAAAAAGTTTAAATGGAAACGAGTGTCTTTTATATCCTTATGAAGGGCACGGATAAACATGGAAAAGAGAAAAGTGTGAAAATTAGAAGTCGTTACTGAGTAGATGCTATTGAGAAAACCGTTGCGCGAGGAAAACTGCCTTAAGAAGTTGCTTGTGGGTTACTTTATAGTTGCCACGAAACCCACATAAGGGATCAGTTTTCAACGACGCGACGCGTCTTACGGTTCCACTCGCGTTCCTTTCGCGTCAATTCGCACCCGCCCTAGATTGCTTCTATACGAGGAGTTTGAATTGTACATCGTGTTACAAAGTCACTGGAAAAGAATTGTGCATGTGGACACATACTGACACGCCTTTACGGTCGCTGACCGTGGCGCGAGAACGTAATCACTCTATTCTGCCCCCTATCCATTCAGAAGTATAATGCGCAACGATCGGTGCACACAAAGTGCTTTTTCACTATTATTTCTCTTATGTAAGGCAACCCCTTACAATGCACATTCGACTTGCGCGTATCACTTGTCATCAAAACGGACCCAGTAAACTAGATATTTTAGATATTTACTTTAACAATTTTGAAAATACATATCTTTTTACTTTTTGACCAAACTAGTAACTACGATACGCACGCTCTGTTAGCGATTAATTTCTCATTTTTGCAATCCTTTTGCAATTTCAAATCAAAGCATTTTAAAAGGTTTTAAAGGATTTCTAAAGTAAGCAAAATAATTAAGAATTTTTAATTTTTGAAATATAAGAACTTTTAATTCCTTGTCCAACTTCAGGAATCTCAATAAGGTTCATAAAATTCCTTAAAATTATTAAAAATCAAATGAAATCTCATTCAATCTCTTAAAATTCCTGAAAATCCAATGAAATTTCGTAAAATCCCTTGATATCTCTTAAAAGTTCCTAAAATTACTTAAAATGCCACAAAATATCGTAAAATTCCTTAAAATTATTCAAAATCCCATGAAATTTCGTGAAATCCCTTAAAATATCGCTATATTCCTTAAAATTATTAAAAATCCCATGAAATCTCATTCAATCTCTTAAAGTTTCTGGAAATCCAATGAAATTTCGTTAAATCCCTTTAAATATCTTAAAAGTTTCTTAAAATTACTTAAAATTCCTTTAAATTTCGTAAAATCACTTGATATTCCTTAAGGGCATGTGGTAATTACCATAAGAGCTTAAATCTAGCTTTAAACTATATAGTATTTTTAATAATACTATTTTTGGATATTTTAAATTGAATCTGAAAGCAGTGTGCGTCACTTTCACAAAAACCGGAAATTTTATCACAATAGCATATAAGGAGAATATAAACCTTATTTTGTAAGAAACATTACATTACATTGAGAGACTCATTAAGTTATTTGTACGTTGGAAAGATTTGCATGTCTGATATTTACTTAGTGGTCATAATATTTTATAAGGAATTTTGAAATAGACTTGAAAGTATTCCTTCAGTATTTATGATTTTTTTTAATCCTTCCGTTGGATGCAAATCTTTTTAAACTGCATTTAAATCAAGAAAACACGTATAGCGTGACTAAAAGAGGAAACCAGAAGTTTAATTTTTTACAAAGACAGAGAATTTCATTACTGTCGTTCAGAGTAAGAAATGTCATGTTATCGAATATAATTGCAAGTATTTTATATTGCAATTTTGAAATGAAATATTAAAATTCACATATTGAAAAAGTCAAAGCTTTTTAAATATTTTAAATGTGTTAAACATTGCAGGAATGTAATTTCAGTGACTTCAAAGGTAAAGCTTTTAAATTATAAATACATAAAGGAATTTGAGAGAAATAACAGTTACAAAATTAAAATTTTATTTCCCCTGAAATTTTCACGAGTATATTCAAGTATCCATCCGTACGTTTTGAGTTATGAATATGTACCTATTTATGAAAGTTATATTTTAAAACAAGCGTCAACCTCATTATATTCGTAAAATAAATCATTCAAGAATGTCAAAAACCATCTCTCTCTGAAAAGCATTAATAATCGCCTAAATTTAAAACTGCCTTCAATCTAACTTATAATATTCATAAAAATTTAAATTGAAAAACCAATTTTATTTATAATGCGCTTGAAATTTGAAAGCTTTCAAATTAAAAGTGCTAATAATTTGGAACAACTCAGACAGTGGTCTATCAATATAAAAGCGTTTGTATGTAATAACTCACTTTAGCAAATTTATTGAACTACCTCGAATTCGTTAAAAGGATTGATAAAAAATGCTCGTTTATCCCAATTAAAAAAATTCTATTACCATCACGAACGCCCATCAATTATTAGATTTAAGTCAAATAAATGTTATGAGGTCCTTTTCATCAAAATTCGATGATAAAAGAGAGAAAAACATTAACTATTTTTGTTGATGATTATAGATCAACAGAAGCTGTTTTTGTTTCGATGGATCTCTATACTAAATCTCTTATATAAAGCTAAATGAACCCGCAATTTATACTACATGCTCTGCAACAAAACAACCCCGTAATTTTCATTTCACGATTTCAAACTCACGATTGACCTTAATGCTAATTCAGAATTTGTTCTTTGGGAGAGACTGTATGAGTCTTAAAGATATCTTATACTTGCAGTTGCAGGGTTCAAAGGGTGAACCCTAGCCCTAGCCTCTGGAGGAAAGTAGGTGGATATCGATATTAGAGAACGATCGTTTATGCATGCCTTGTTCTCTAGTTTGAAGTAGGTATGTAAAAAAGGAAACACTGCCATTGTTCGGCACGAGTCTTTTGTTCTCCCCGAGATTCGCCTTCTCATAGAATCTCTGGAGTCGAGAGAAACCAGCAGAACTCGAACTCAGGTATATATACATATAGATATATATATATATATTCGACATAACATGAAGATAGTCGGCAGTCAATCCTACGTTTGGGGTTGTACAATTCTACAGTCGTACAATTTCATTCTGCATCTACCTTCGAATTCTAGAGAGTAGAGAATAGAACAAGGAAGCAGAGAAATGCCTGCATACACGGCAGTCTGCAGGTTCCTCTTCTTCTAATGTAGTTGAAGGTCTGAACGTTCAAAATGCATGAATTTGTGTATTAGTTCCATTTTAAACTAGAAACAGTGTTAAAATATTGATTCACTTACATTGAAAATAATTCAGTATGAATAAGAAATTTGTAATGCCTATTTTTAATTTTAGTTAGAACCATATTTTTGGAGAAAATAGAATTGGAAAAAGTTTGAATACCTTCGAATGAGCCGAATCGAAAGACTTTCTACCGATTTTTTTATTTTTTCAAGTCGTGACAAATTAGGATATATTTTAAGGAGATTTATATCCTTGATAATGAAATGACTGCATTTTAATTTGAAAAAAGTTCTGCATTCAGTGTAAGCTCATAAATTGAGGCCTTTGATGCAAAACGCCAATCTCAGATTTTGAGAGAATCGTCTTCAATTTATTTAAGTATTAAGGGCATGTGATACTTTACCATAAGAGCAATTTATTTTCCGCAACTTTACGCTTGCAAGAATAAATATTTTTTGCTAAAACTAGGCCATTTACCTTCGTCTGAACGAAAAGGAGGTAAATGGTCTAATTTTAGCAAAAAATATTTATTATTGTGAACGTGAAGTTGCGGAAAATAAATTTGCTCTTATGGTAATTACCACATGCCCTTAAATAATGAAAAAATAATACAATCAGAAAAATTTATGATTCCTTCTTTGAACAAATAACAGTTTAACATTTAAATAAAAACTCTAAAAATTCTTAACTGTATCATCATATCTAAAGATTATGGATTGATTAAAAAGACTCAATATAATTATATTCTACGCAACTCTGTCTAATAATCCTTATTTAATTAAAAAAATTATACGAATGTATCTAAGCCTTCAGCGATTTTGCTCCCTTTTTCAGGGACTCCCTAACCATTTCAAACACGAGTCGTGATGCTCGTTTCTAGATCCACTTGTAAGTGAAGCAAGCGTAGAACGGAACGGATCGCTAAGCTCCCAATTTAATGTAATACATCGATCCTCTTCCTTTTTTTGAAAAGGATAGAATCTCACCTTGATTTGCCGTCGTTGAATCTCGAGTTTCCTGAATTTAATCCATTTTCGTTACAAGTAAATAGGTTGGTGTCCCTGGTTTTGAGTAACTTTTGTGGGGCAACACTGTAACTTCGTCACACATGCACTAATTTTCAAAATTCAAACTTCTCGCGACTTTCTTTTTCGCGGGGATGAAGCACCGGTGGTTGAACCTTCGCGATTGTAAGAACGTGACCGAAAAATGAATCGATTTGGCACGTGCGGGACAATACAAGGAGAATAGAACCTTCCCCTATGGCAAACGGGAACGCACTGATCGGGCAGTCGCGACCAGAGACCGGAGAGATGGAGGAGCGTGGCGCAAATAGTGGAGGCGACGGAGGGGCCCTTACCCCTCCTCTTATATCTCCCCTTTAAGCCTGCTTACCCAGTCAGTCCTCCTTTGCAGGGTCGGATTTAGGGGAAATTCGACGTAAAAAATGTGGGGATTGGGTGAAAAACCTGTGGTATTTTGAAAGGAAAAAGAGAGAAAAAACAGAAAGAATAGTGCTGAAAGATTAGAAATTTCGAATTCTTGACATTGCCAAACAATACAGAGCAGCTTAAATCAATAGCAGAATGAATTTGTCGATACTTTCACTGTTGTGTAAAAGTCAACTGCATTTGGAGTCAAAATAAGATAATAATGATTTGATGAAAAGAATTTTGAATCCAAGTTAAATCAACTAAATTGTATTGAATTCGGGGAAAATTAACTAAGTGCTTGACTAAATTAATATAATTTCACCAGGATGTCTAGTGATCAGGCAACTTGAAATTCTCGGTTTTTTTCCGGTTAAATTTTTTTTTCCTCCGATCAATTTATAGATGTCTTTTTGTGATTTTTGAAAGTCAACGTATACATATAAATAAAAATCTTAACATAATATAAAAAGTAGAAAAAGTAGAAAAAAGTAGTAGTAGAAAAAGTAGAAAAAAGTCGATTTTTCGATAAAATATAAAAAATTCCCGGTCCTAAATGCAATTCCCGCTCTCTAAATCTGAATTAGTGAAAAGTCGGTCACTAATTTACTTTAGTGAAAAATTCTACTAATTGTTAGTCATTTTCGACTAAAGCTTTAGTGAAAAGTTGAAAACTACTAAATGAAATACAATGAAAGACAACTAATAATTAGTAAAAATTTTCAATAAAGTAAATTAGTGGCCGACTTTTCACTAATTCAGATTTAGAGAGTGGGTTTTTCCCGGTTTCCCGGTCCGCTAGACACCCTGTTCACAGTTACGTCAATATTATAATGTTATAAGCACAGTAGAAGTCGAAAATTCGATATTTTTCATTTCATTTTTTGAAAGTGGTATCTTTTCTAATATGGTTAAAACACCCAAGATTTTATTACGCATCGGTCGTCCTTTATGGAGTCAAATTCAGGGAAAACTCGATGTAAAAAATGTAGAGCTTTGTTGCAAAAGTTCTAGTGTTTGGAGAGGTAGCAAGGAAAACTAGTGGATGAATAGAGTTAAGAGTTTCCGAGGGGTCGACCACTGAGTTTTCGTGTACCAGGAATATATTCCCAAAAGAATATTCGGAAATATAGAAAATATGTCAGAATATTTGGGAATATGAAGGAATATTCCTAAATATTCCCACTCCAAGTATTTTCTTCGCGTGTCTATTTTTTAGCATTACAAAAAAATCACTAAAAAATATTGATACGCTTATAATAATAAGTACAAAGATTTTAGAATAAGGATATAAAGATATTTTCAAAAATTCCAGAGAAATCAATATATATTTTAAGAGATTTAATAGATTTTCAAAGTCTTTTCAGTCTTTTAATATATGTATATTAAAAGATCAAGAGATTTAACAGACTTTAAGAAAGTGAAGAACATTATTTATATTTTAAAATTACTTGAAAATCTTGAAACTCATTTGAATTCTACTGAAATTCCTTAAAAATTATTTAAAATCACTTGAAGACTCTTAAAATCTCTTAAATTCATTAAAAATATCTTGAACTCTTTTAAATATTTGTAAATCTTTTGAAAATTCTTATATTCTTTGGAATTCTTTTTAAATCTTTTGAAATTCATTTAAATCCTTTAAAATGAAGTTTTTGAAAGATTATATTATTTTCTTAAATTAAGTCTTTCGACTTATTCTATTTTACAACTTCAATTGTAAATAAATAAGAAAAGGTGAAATAATCTTTTAGATTGCAATTCTTTTTTTTTAATTTGACAAAAACATTGGCATACTATCAGCAAGTGATGCATAAAGATGAGCTTCTGTCAGTTGACCTCAAAACCAATCTTATTTGACTTTCTGATCTTATTTCGTATTCAATGTTTTTTTAATAGATTCCTTGAGATCTAAATGCTTTGAAATTGAAAGTGTTATTCAGACTTGCAAATGATGCTCACTGTTAAATCCTTATCGAAAGAAATATTTTAGATTCAGAAAATTGCGACTTTGTAAAAACTTGTTCAATTGAAAGGAATATTATCAAAACAAGGGGTCGAGCTCCATTCTTGGTGATAACTTCTCATCTTGTTGTTTTATCCCTTGACTCACTTTTATGACCCATCTTCTTTTATCACCTTTTTGGGAGAGAAAATAACATTTTCCTTTTTAAAGTTCCTAGACGTGATGAAAATGAAAAAAGTTTGGAAAATTATAACCAGTAAAGACTGTAAAATAATAAAGTAAAAGTTTGTCACGAAATTAAGTGTATAATACCTTGTTAATGAATTTAGTGTTTTTTTTTTTGTATAACCAACTAAAAAATATTTTTTGAGGTATAATAAATATTTAAATAATAATAATAACTTAAAGATACAAATTTTGCTAATTAATAATAAGATCAAGGGTTTGCTGATTACTGCACGCTTATTATATTCTGATTGAAATGCTTCATCGCATTATTGAAATCTGAGAATTTCAATACGCTTTAAATAATGAAATTGAAGCACAATTCAATTTATGGAATTGTTTTTTTATGAAAGAACAATTCTAATGTTTCAATGGCTCAAAAGCAAGTGCACTTTAGTTCTGATAAAAGCTGAACTGGCATCAGCGGTTTTTCCGCAATCAGGAAATGGACAGCGCTTTTAAAATGTATGAGTCGAGGAAATAATAAAAGACTTTGCGTCAAAGAATATTACTGTCCCAATATATCTCTCTTCGATCAATAAAATTTCGAGCTGATTAAAATTATCTATGTGTAATGCCAAATTTACATTTTTATGATCTCCATTCTTCATGCAAATGAATGAATTTCAATGATACACTTTATCGAGAATTTCAATTATTATATATGTACTACATTCTTCTTATTGAAACTTTCATGCTATGTATTTACTTTAAGAAATCACAT
Source organism: Synergus magnus (assembly GCA_032275165.1). Lineage (NCBI taxonomy): Eukaryota > Metazoa > Arthropoda > Insecta > Hymenoptera > Cynipidae > Synergus > Synergus magnus. The sequence goes on along the minus strand of JAUESH010000015.1, from coordinate 11,171,382 downwards.
TTTTGATGTCATATAAGATTTAAAGTCTGGAACTAGAACAATCAGATTATAGATTTTATGATAAATAAATACATACCTATAAGCCATATGGATTGGGAGTTTACAATGCAATATACAATTATAATTTATCTTCTATCAATATAAAATAACTTAGGGGGACATAAATATTTAACCTTTGGCCTGTTTTGTCTTTGGAATTAAAAGCTTTCCATGAAATACAGCTCAAAATATAAAAATTCTACATGTATATTGTATATATTGCATAAATAGTAAAAATGTTCATGTTTGCACTATTTTGTAACCTATATAAGTTTTTTTTATGAGAATATCCAGATAAAAGCTAAGGAAACTTGTCTTTTTATTCAATAATATTCTAGCTTTATGTTCCTCTTTTACGAGACTACTAAAATTTAGCACAGGCAGGATCACCATCAAATCTATTTCACATATTAGATAAACGGTTGCCTGCACTAAAATTTTGCACGAGATAAATTTAAGAAATTAATTGAACTATATTGTCGAGAATATGGTACTTTTTCTCAGTTTATGCTTTTATTTTTATTGGTTTTGCAATAGTAAGCATTGGCAACAATTTTCTGGTTCATAATTCATTAGGACTTTTTGTCCTAATTTGATAATTTAATTAATTATTGATAAGAGACGTTAAGGGTAAATGGTAATCTATGACGTCACTATTTACCGATCGTACCATATATATAATTTCTCCAGCTTCTTATTTTTAAAATAAAGAAGATATCTCGCTGAAGTTTTTGGAAATGACAGAAAATATATCAGTGCACGGCGGTCTTCTCATTAAAATTTGTATTTTTTTTAAATACTGCAATTTTAAATAATTTTTAAATTTTTAATGTAAGTGGGAACAGGGCTTTAGTACCTTCGTTTCATTATTAGCAGAATTAGTCAGAGCAGTAAAGCCCTGTTCCCACTTACATTAAAAAGTTAAAAATTAATTAAAATTGCAGTATTTAAAGAAAATACAAACTTAAATGAGAAGACCGCGGTGCACTGATATATTTTCTGTCATTTCCAAAAATTTCAGCGAGATATCTTCTTTAGTTTAAAAATAAGAAGCCGGGAAAAATATATATGGTACGGTTGGTAAATAGTGACGTCATAATTTACCATTTGTCCTTAAATGAAACTAAATACTTAACAATGTAATTTAATAATGGAGTAAGAATAATCTTACTCGTTAAATGAAGTGAATATTAATATTTTAACCATTTGAAATAATATATAAATATTATTATATCAGAACTGTCAAAATAAAAAATATAAACATGAGGGGTTCGTTGATCGAAATTATCGATCATTCGAGGAACTCATTCTTATGAGATGAGATTTCAAAAAAAAAATTAGAATCGTTCTCATTTTTCGTATTTCTTGCTCAAATCCAACACTATTCTTGTTCTTGGTCAAATTTGAAGTTTATAGTACAAAGAAAAACTGTACAACCGACCCTGTCCTGCCACCACTAACTCGTCAACGTGTCGTGCATCCCCTCGCAAGTTCCTTTGGAGAAGTGACTAGAGTATACTAGGGTATAGTAGTGTAGGCGCTATTGACGCGTGTGGGAGTTCACTGACACGTGTGGGTGAATACACGATTTGTGCATATTCGCAGAGTGTAGATGTACATACACTCTGGGGTTCTAGACAGTCCTCTTTTCGTGACGTCACGCTGGGCGCCGCGTAACGAATAACGAGATGGCCTCGGTAGACCGCGAGTCCTTTCTGAGTTCGATCGCTAATTATCCTTCTCTCGCAAGTTTCGTGCCCAGCGTGTACGTCGTCTTGTTCGCCAATGGTACATTCTTTTTTTCAGCCCTTTTTCAACAGACAGCGAGATCGACCGGCGAAACATAGACACGATCTGGGACGTTCGTTAGCATACTGATTCGAGGTCTTTTAAGAGGTCTCCAGACACCAAAAACTCCGGGGTTGTCATTTCAACTTTCAACCATTTATCTTCAGAGAACCTTACACAAAAGATATTTCACCAGATAGAGTAAAATTAATCGTCTCAGGAAGAGGAATGATTCAGAAAAGCTAATATTTTACTGCTAGAACGATCCAATTTTAATCAGGTAATTAATCGGTTGTTGGAAGAAGTCAGGAAGTATTCTAAGATCTAAGAATCATCTAAAAAATACAAGTAGTTGGTTCAAGAATTGACTCTCTCTCTCTCGAAGAAAACAATTCGAACAATTATTTCTTTTTTAAATTTAAACTCTTTCAACTTCAAAACAATAAACCTTTCAACTTCACTTGCGGTCTTTAGGACTTTCAAATTTAAACCCCTATCGTTCGAAACCTTCGAACGTGATGTATCGACCTTTGTAGCAGTTAATTAAAGAAGAACTTTTTTCTTTATTTCCTTCCTAAAGTTTTCCGCCGTTTTATATTGGTCCGCACACAAAGATAAAACCAGGATTTGTTGCAAAGAGAAGAGCTTCAGCTGAAGTTAAGAAAATGGCTTTCTTAGTGAAGTAAAATGGATCATCGAATTAAACAACTTTCCCAGAATCAATAAAAGCAGAGCAGAAGGATTTGATTTGAAGTTGGCGGTGGTAAAAATCCTGGAAACAAAAGTTAACTGTGAGTTCGTAATCCAATGTGGTTTTTCGATGGTGAGTTGAAACTTGGATGTTGAATCTAGAGGACATTAATAATGCTTCGTTCGCAGTTGTCACGACCGGTTCCTCGGGTCCACTTCTAAGATCGTAAAGCCGATTTCTGGTGGCGCGACGGCGACCTGGTGAGTCTTAGGAACGATCGGCGACCCAAGATTACAAAATGTGGTAGTGAGGAAGTCTGTAAGGCGATGCTCATGCCTGATGCTGCTGCTGATGCTTTCGTGGACCCAAGGGTCGTGCCAGAATTCCCCTTCGACGCCACCCTCGCACCATAGATGCTCAAACCCTCGGTATTTTCCCTCTTCCGAGATGAAACAGCTAGGAAATAAGGGATGTATTTTTTCTAGCAGAAAACTCCAGCAGCAACGAACGATTATGGCTTTCCTCTATTATGACTTCATTCCCAGCAATCTAATGGGAGATAAAGGGACAGGCAGTAGTTAAAACAAAAAACAATCACATCTCAAACACTTACGTGTCTCCAAATTTAATTTTGACCAGCAAACTAACACCCGCGATTATTTTATTTTCCTTTTTACAACTTTAAGTCATTCAAAAGTCAATCAGGTTAGAAACAATATATGCGAGATTTTCGGGACATTTCGTTTCACCACTTATTTAGAGCGGAATTTCAAGAAGTTTCTAAAGATTTTAATGGATTTTGACGATTTTCAAGTGATTTTTACGGGATTCAAAACATTTTTAGGACTTTAAAAGATTTCGTCGTATTTTCAGAGATTTCAGGATATTTCGTGGAATTTTAAAGGAAAATTATAATATCAATCTCTTATGAACTTGAATTCAATTTCTTGTGATTGTATTCCATAACTTTTTTATTCACCTTTATAAAGGCAGCTTTTTCTATAAGCAAGAAATTGATGACTTCTTAAGTTGAAATCAACAGCTTCTATAACAGGAGAGTGTGAAATACTGCAGAAGAATATAAAATAGACTAGGGATAATAAATCGTTGGTGTTATATATTCCGAACAGACTTGGACATCATTCTTACTTGCGAAGTGGATAACGCGAGATAAGATCGATTGGAAAAGTTTCGAGACAATCTCCTTGAATCCTCGCCACGAATTGACGACGGTAGACGTTGGACGTGGACATTCGTACCGATTGTCAACAAGAATCGACTTGCGGGTTTCGAGTCAAGTGGTTCGTCGCATTGTTAGAATCTAGTCGAGTCGGATTTTCGTTGCAAAATTGAATTCGTCCATAACGGAAACTTTGCTTGCGTTCGCTTAAGCAAAACCTCAGGAAACTTATCAGGAACAATTACAACTTACAGCTTCGACCCAAAACCACTCTACGCTCCTTTTTCCACCCCAGGTCTATATTTTTTACGCGATTCAAGGCAGAATTACTTTTTCTTTGTTTAAAAAGGTCCAAAAGTTTAAATGCAATCAAGTTTTCTTCTTGTTAGATACCGATTAGAGTGAATGTATACTTCGAATCATTAATATACCATTTATTTCTGTAAACAATTTGAGAATGTATGTACCAGAAGTTTTGAAAGTCCAAACGAACGAAATATTTTTTCCCAATTCTATTTTATTCAGAAATATCGTTCCAACTAAAAATAACAATACACATTACACGTTTCTTTAATATTGAATTATTTTCAATGCAAATTTATCAATATTTTAAAACTATTTCTAGTTTAAAATACAATCAATACAAAAATTCGTTCATTTTAACATTCAGGATAGGAATGTGAGTTAGTCATCATGCTACAAAACTAACTTTGCTAATAAGCAAAGCATATTTTGCTACAATTAAAAAAATTAATAAGTATCGAAATAAAAAAACAATATTTTATCCATACCTACCTAAGCATTATATTTTGACAGACATTTTTTGATCACCCGGTATAAAAATATTTTATAATATAAAGGTTCTTGTTCTGCTATGATAAGCTAGAATGTTTAACTCAGAGTCCATACCCAGAACTTTTCAATCATGAAAATGTTGAAACTTGAAATCAGTCAAGCTAGACTGGAAGATGTTGTTGATGCTAGAATTTTATGGATATCGCTAGAACAAATTTTTCATTTATCTGATTTAGGGCAAGAAGAAGAATGCAGTTTCCAAAAAGGCATTTTACAATTCGAAATGGTGTAGCTGAAATTCCAAAGAACTGTTAAAGTCGGTTCTTATAGGGCAGACACAACCCTCTGGCTGTGTTGTGTCCTCTTGCCTATCGGTTTTGACTATTGACCATTGTTAGGTCACGGTTGACATTCAAGGTACATCCCGCTTTGAAGTTTGCCGAAAAGATTCTGCGTCCTTGGAGCTGATACAAAAGGTCCGCACACCCTCGAATTTCCTGCACTGACGAGTGGCAGTAGGACCTGCTTTAGAAATCCCTCGAAACCAATTTATCTTGAGGAGCTACTTCTCGACGTTAAACGGATTTTCTCTTCGGTACATTAATTGCCCCATTCGTCAGGAAATTAGTTGGAGTTTCTTTATTAATATCGAGTGCTTCCGCCAAGAACAACTTAATTGCCTTTTCATTTAGTTTTCAATGTTTAAAGAATCAAAAAACAAAAAGAAATTGAATTATTTTATCATCATTATACATATACTAACAGACTTTTATATACCAGACGTGACTCGGGATTTTAAAAGCTTTTAAGTGACAAAGAAATATCAAAGGATTTTTAAAATATTTTAAGGAATTTCAAGGGATTTCAAGGGATTAAGGATTTTCAAGAAATTTCAAGACATTTTAAATAACTTTAAGAACTTTTAATGAATTTGAAGAGACTTCGTGATATTTCATGATATTTTCAGAATTCCCAGCGATTTCGAAATGTTCAAAACGATTTCAAGATATTTAGAATGATTTTAAATGATTTCATGATATTTTAAGGAATTTTAAGATATTTCAAAAACGTTTCAGAGATTTACAGAACATTTAAAGGATTTTAAATTGGAAGTTGTGTAAAGTTTCATGCGTCGAAAAATTAATCCAAAAGGCTCTTGTGACACTGACTATAATATAATAAAGTATATGCTGCGGTTTCACAGGATAAGGCTGATTTAAAAATGGTGAATTTTTCTTAGCTGGAAATTTCAAGGAAAAATATCAAAATAGTGTTGTCCTACAGCAAATATGTGCTTTTGATTTTAAGCGAGTGAGCAGATCAAAGAGTGCCGGCTTTTGAGCTACTAGAATTACCTAATAAGATAAAGTATTATCGAGTTTTTAGCGATATGGCAACCTTATAGGAAAAAACATCCCATTCAATTTCTTCGAAAATCCATTGGTATATGATGTTTATATTCACTTTTTTCTAATCTTCACTTCCTGTCATTTTATCGCTATGGTATGCGGTGCGTACTAGAAGCTATGCTGACTGAACGTTGCATAGGGTGGTAGGTCATAACAGTTGATAAAACTCGTATATCAGAGTCTCTGAATATGATACAGGGAATAATATTTGACTTCATAGACTATATCTTTGAAAAATAAAAACTACATAGTTTAGAAATAAACATCCTGGTAAATCTGAGTATCGTTCATATCTGTCCCAAGAAGGGAATTTTTTGGACATACTTTCTGTATAATATAAAATAAATTTTATGGAGGAATATCTTTATAGCACTCTTTATAAAACCAATATTTGAGGTACTTGCAAAGAACAAAGTTATTAAAATTATAAAGATCAAACAGTAAGGTTTGAAATTTTGATATTGAAATTCAAAGAATTAAAGAAACACTTTTTTATTTAGATTAGATATAAAATGGAGATTACTGAAGGTTAAAAATGAGAAGGTTTTCATATTTTGAACCTCAATATTATATTTTTTTCAAAGGCGGTACTAGAAAAGAAGTCGATAGCCTTCATAAAAAGAGACATATATGGATACGTCTTTTCGATAGTAAATGAATCTATCGAGACATTTACCGTATATATGCAAAGTAGATGGAATTTTTTATAGTAATACGATATCTTTTATGAAGACCGAATAGAATTTGATTTACAAAGTCCATCCTTCAATCTATTCATCTTTGTATGAAATTCATATACTTTTATCTGATTACAGTTCGATCAATGAATATAGAGACAGAGTGGAATTTACACTAAAATTTGCATCAAAGCATTTGCTGTTTCAAGTCACTTACAAACTGAACCTCTCGTTAAAGTTCTGAAATCAGAAATCCTTTTAGAACTATTAAAACAATACTTTGACTTCCATCTTAAAATTGAAAATAATTGATTTTGAATCCATTTTGAATTGTTTCATTTACAATTATAAATAAAACAATTAATAATTATATATAATTTATTTTTTACATATGTTTATTGAGGATTATGTCTCAATGAATTAAAATTACTTAAAATTCCGTTAAATTATTGCACATGCAATGTTTCCTGCGTGGTGTAGCGCGCGTATAATATTACTAGTAATACTAATAATATTAAGCATTATAATGCTTAAAATGATCAATTCTTTACTTTTTAAAGCTGCAAATGAACATTCTGTCCAATGAGTTTGCAAGTAAAAAAATCCCCTCAAAACAATCCTATGAACCAATTTTTTTGTATTTTTTTTTTAATTTTTCATCCATCTCGTTAAGTTTGGGAAGACAGTAGCCGAGTTAAAAACATCAGCACTTTCCTAATCAGTCGAGCAGTCCACTATCCTTTCTCAGATCGAAGTTCACGGCTCGTTAACCTACACCTTCTCCCGGTTCACTCGTGTCCTTAGATGTATCGACTACCGGATCTCACGAGTTTCGTTCAAACTCGAAGGGAAGAACCGTATAACAGGGCCGTAAAAAGTTTGTAGATCGGCACTGCGATTCGACCTCAAATTGCATCCTGTAATGTTCGTGCACACTATACAGTCCTCTTCCACTACTTCCCTGGAGTTTTTCCTATTTCCTCTCAAGTTCCGGCCGCATGTGGCGAGTTATAAACTTTCCCTCACGACTTGAAAACTTTTTGCCCGTCTGGCATCCTGGCCACTACCCAAGTTTGCTGGTCGATCGAGTAACAGGTCATCCTGCCGGCTAGTCAGGTCAGTGAGGTTCATTGTCAATGTTGAAGTCGAAAGAAGTAGAAATCTGTCAGTCTTAAAACTTTCGGGGGACATTTTTGCCCAGCGGGGGGTTCTGAGACCCCTAGGGACTCATCCTGTCTCTTCCTGAGACTGACACACGAAGAGTTTGGAGAAGGAAATACAATATGTGTGGCATTTCACCCAAAAATAATTTTTTTCAAAAAGAGAAACTTGGAGGCATCTGGAGTGAAGAGAGACGTCTTCTTTTGTAATGAATTCGAATTCTTTGGAGCTTATGTGTGTATATTGAATGACTATGTTCTTTTCTATAAGTCATCTATAAATGCACTCACGCCCCGAAATTTTCTCGGATTTTAGGGATGTTTGCAAACATCTGACTCTTCGGGGTGTCTCTTTCAACGGAAGACTTCGTGGGTGATATTCGAAACTTAACAAAGTTATAATAAGGTTGTTGCATAATTCAAAATTTGCAAACAGTAGAAATTAAATTAAAAATTTCAGACAACGAAATTTTAAACTTCAAAAAAGATAATTAGAAACTTGTGAACGTTGCAATTTTAACGAATCAATACTTTTAATATTTTTGATCATACAATTTCGAGGTTAAGGTTTCTAAAGATTAAAAATTTTATCTCGAATTTTATTTTAAAAGATTTTTTTATTGAAAAAATCTCACTGATATTCAATATTTCGCGAAATTTATAAGAATTTCTTTGAGCTTAAAAGTGAATTTGAAATCGACTGACGCTCGGACTGACGTCTTTCTCAGAATTTTTTCCTTTAGTTTAGAAATAACACAATTCATTTAAAAATATTGTAATAGCTCTGGCATGTAGAATGCAGGAGGAATCTTCGAAGCTTGTAAGCATTTCTATGGCTAAAGAAGTCCTTTATGAATGCATTCACGCCTGGAATTTTTCTCAGACTTTAGGGAAGTTTGCAAACATTCGATTCATCTTTTAATCAAAGAGATCGTGGGTGACGATGGACGAGAAGCATATTGAGAATATGTCTTCTCAACTAGTCATAAAAGTCAAATGTCGATATCTCTGAAGTTGCCTTCGAAGGTTTGGGAGGGTTCTGGATAATGTGGACGTTCTGGTGTAATGAAGTTATTGGTTCCAGAATTTGGAGATAAAAGTCGGCTTCTTGCAAGTTCAACATGTGGCGATAGCACAGAAACTAGAGGCAGCAGGATATCTCTGTAGCTTGTTAATTCACCGTAAAGTCGACGTAAAATAGGCCCTTTTGTAAAATGCCGTTCTCAAGGACTCAAGATCCACTTAAAATCTGTTGAGGATTTGAAAGCAGCTTTTAAAACGTTTTGACTTTTAAATTTAAAATTTCGAGTAGACTTTTAAAGTTTAGGTTAAACCTTCGCCAGCTTCTGAGAAAATTGTCTTATCTCACTTCTTTCTTTGATATGGTTTTATATTTTTTCACTTCAGAGTTAGTGGAGTTGCTTTTAGATGAAATAAGCAGTGAATATATTTTTTCCGAGTGCAATTGTTAATTATTTTATAATCTTATAAATCTAAAGGAATCCATTCAAGAACCCTGCTAATAAAACTTTGGTTCTGAACTAAAATTTGCAGGCACTTGAAAAAATTGTAGATTCAGAATTTTAGAGTTCTGTTTCTAGTTTTTTATTTACACATGCCGAAATGGATGTATACTTACTCAATTTTTCTACTTAAAACTTGATAGAGATTAGGCACAATGACTCACCTGAAACAAGAAAATTTGATCTAATTAGTTAAAAATTTTATTTGCGTTACATTATCACAAATAATCGTTAAAGGGATAGAAACCAGTAGAAACATCCTAAAATTCCTCCAATTTTAAAAACATTTAAAATCCCTTAAAATTCCTAGAAACCTTTTAAAATATCTTAAAATTCCTCGAAATTTCACGAAGACATTTAAAATACATTAAAACTCCTAGAAATTCTTTGAAATCTCTTAAAATTTCACGAAAATCTTCGTAATCGCTCATGTGTTGAAATCTCTTAAAATTCATCGAAACTTAAAATTCCTCAAAACTTCAAAACATTTAAAATCTCTTAAAATTGTATGAATTCGTTTAAAATTCCACGAAATATCCTGAAATCTCTTAAAATTCTACAAAATCTTTTAAAAATCCTTAAAATCTTTTGAATTTTTGTTGAAATCTCTTAAAATCTCGAAGAATTCTTAAAAATATCTTAAAATTGCATGAATTCCTTTAAAATTCCACGAAATATCCTTAAATCTCTGGAAATTCTACGAAATCTTTTAAAAATCCTAAAAATCTTTTGAATTTCATATAAATCACTTGAAAATCATCGAAATCCCTTAAAACTCCTAGAAACCTCTTGAAATTCCTCTAAAACAAAGTGGTGTAACGAAATATCCCGGAAATCTCGCATTGCATTATTTTTCTACACCTGATTGTCTTTTGAGTGACTTGAAGTTGTAAGAAGAAAATCAAAATAATCGCGCGCGTGTTGCTTTACTAGTATTATAAAGGATTAATGTACATAAAATACAAAAATGCAGGAGATTTTATCGACGCCGTTACAAGTGGCACCTGTGGTGTAACTTTTTGGTTCTTGTGGGAGGTAAAAATGACAGATGGTGCCATGTAGGGAGACCGCTGCGAGAAGTAAATCTACATCTAGGGTACATTCTGTGGGTGTGGAGTAACTCGATACAACGGGAGATGTCAGAATGAGATTTAATAAATGCCTCGTGCACACAGGTATACATAATATGGAAGGTGGGTAAAGGTGGGTAAAGCTGGGTATAGCTGGGTACCGCATAGAAGCGACATCTTAGCACCACAAAAGCCGTCGTCCAAGGGGAGTCGGATTTCGCCAGAGTTCTCAATTCTGTATCTATATACGTCCTCTTTTAACGAATTGCACGAAAGGACGGGCTTACTACTTCTTTCTAGATCCCTCTTTTTTTCCTATAGAAACCTTAATCGTCTTTTCGCGCCACCAGCTCCCTCAAAAAGGTACAAAAGAAGAATGAATATTCCTAAATTGAATTTCCGGGAAAATTTTGATCACAAGAATAATACCGGATTGCAATGAGAATAGAATAGAGGAGTTCAATAGAAGAGTAAAGAAGCAATGGTTACTTCAGTTGGCCTCGGATATCTAATTTCTTACATAAATATAGTTCTTTGTAATATATTTTCTCTCTTCTCTTTTTTCGGTATTTCTTAATTATGTACTTCAAATAAGTCTTTTTATACCTACATAATATGTCAGGATCATTATTATGACAAATTTTTATCTTATGAAGGTATCGTCTAGGTAATTAAAAAAAGTTGTTTTAATTTATTTGCAATTTGACACAGCAACTTTTTATGCGTATATTTCGAATATCGAAAAAGGTGTTAAAAAAATTTTATTTTATAAAATTTCCGCATCTAAAATTTCCATTATTTTCAATATTTCGCGTAAGGCAATCAACGTAAATAACCAGAGAGGCGAGCATGAAAGAACGCAAGGGTATAACATCGAGAGTCGTCTTCCTATTTATATATTTGCGCATAGTAATAAAGCCGTAGCCTGCATGCGCGTAAATTTGACAAAATATTATGGTATGCCGTATCGTTTGCCGGGAGGCAAGGTGATCACGAGAAAATTTACCGACGTGTTGGTCCCTTCGCAACCCCCTGCCCCGTGATTCTGAAAGCCTCGCGTAAATTTATGGGACCCATTGCGCGGGTTATAGGGGGTAGCATGTAACAGTGGGAACCAGTCGGTAAAGAGATTCGATTAATTCTCTACAAAAGGATTAAACGAACCTGCAGTTTCATGGCCAACAAATGTACAGGTTTTACATTATATCCATGTCCACCAGGAAGGCAATACAATTTTTGCCAAATATTTATTCAAAGTTACATTTCAAGGTTTCAATTCCTATAAAGTGTATCCCTTTAAATTTTAATATTACTCGAATATGTTTAAAGCCATTTTCAAATTCGGAAGCTACAAACTGTAATGGTCGATAAATTATTGGACGTCTGCCATTTCATGTGATTTTGGAGACCAGTACTTTTAAATTTAACAAGATTTTATTGAGCTGAAGTATCAGACGTTTAATTTGACGAAAATTTTTTTTTTTTTCATTTTTATTTAGAAACATATTTCAAAAAAGGTCAAAAACAAGGTTTTACAATATTTTAATGTGCATAAAGCGACAAAATTTCGAAAGGGTTCTAGTAGGGCCCAGGCTAGTATTCCCATTTTCTAGACAGGCCTTAATGGGGAAAACTAGTCGGGTACCCACTGAATACTTGTCACACTTGTGGAATTATAGACAAATAGGTCTTGATAAGTAAATAAATTCATATCGCTCGTGAATTTGTTCTACGTATGCACCAATAAATAGAATAAATGTTTAGTAGATGGGCATTGGACATGGATCCTCATTGTCGAATATAATGGGAGTGAATCGAGGAATTTTCGAATGAATGTGAAGTCAGGGTAAATAACGGATAAATGCAGATGATTTTGATAGGTTTGGAAGCATGCAGGGGAATTCTATCGGATGTATTGAATCACAAACGAGATGTTGCTGTTAAGATCATGGGAAATAGAAAGCACAAAAGAGTCGCTTGGTCATCTCCTTTTTACGCGTTCGCGTATAATATGACTCGCCAATGTCTTCGGACACGTGGGTCAGAATACGGTACACGAGTATAGAGTCTCATGCATTATTTAAGGTCGCGGAGCCGTCCTGCCAGTGTTATTTTAATTCTCAGCATATTTTCATATTCAAATGCAGGCAACGCCGCGTGGCAGCCTAGAGACTCGAGCGTCTGTCTGATCGACGTTGAATGGACATTCGTGCTTTCTTTCGTACCCTATAAATATATATCTCCGTTTATGGAAGCCTCGAGTGGCAACCGGAAGAGAGTCCTTCTTCAAACCTAGACCAGGATCAAGATCAAAACAGGAATCAGAAAAAAAACATGAGGGATAGAAAAAATAAAGAAGAAAATGAGAAAAAAAATGTTTAAAAAGAAAAGAAGAACGCAAAGAAGATGAATCGATGAAGCGTTGGGGTTGTGGCGATGCTCTCGCGATATGATGTACAACTTCAGTGTACACTGTACATACGTATACACACGGTCCGAAAGAAAAAAAGAAACTGGGGAGCGGAGGCACGAAGAAGATGATGAATCGATAAAGTAGGTGTTTGGTGAAGTTCGCGTCCGGGAGATTGAAAAAGGGGAGATCCAGAAGTCGGACCTCCGAGAAGACAGGGCTGGGTCTTACATTCCAGGACAGATTATGTCTGAACTGTTGACAGTTTTACGGCTTTTTGCATGGGTTATTATTTTTCCACAAGTTACAGTTTTAGTGTCAAAAGAGCGTCGTTATGATTTCTGATAAAAGAAGTATTATTTTAAAGAAACAGAAACACAGTTTTCAAGTACTCTTAAGGACAAAAATGCATTCACATATTTGATTGATTAATCGCAATCATTGTTGAATAAAAAGCTTGCTCGAATTTGACATTTTTGGGTTACTTTTTTGATGCATAAAATATGTGACACTGAATATCGTACGGCAATTACTAAATTTTTTTTAAGGTGGTCTTTTAAAGTATCGAAATTTTAGAAATCGGTAAGTTATAGTCAAAAATTCTAAAAGTCAAAAAAAGAAATTCTATTTTAGTTGGCTCCATTGAATTGCTTGAGAATATTAGAAAAGTTCGAAAATATTGTGAGGAAAACTTTTTGTAAAAATCTTGCACTGATCTTGAAAAGTTTCATGTGGGAAGAAAAGCAAAGGAATCTGCTCCTTTCGTCTTTATTCAGTCTCGAGCTCGAATCAAATCGACAGATGTCGCGAGGCGCTGCAAAAATTCTGCACCTTCTATTTTTGGAATTCGCTTAAATGTCAGGATAAAGTTAGCAGAGAGATTCACGTTCGAATTAGCAGACTGATCTTCTTCCCTTTTCCTTGCAGATGTACAAATTTCTATATGCTTATTTTCGGTTCACAAGTATTCCTATACCATTGCACGGATTACACTCGTAAATTCGTAAAGTAAAAAGATTGCACTTGGCGCATAAATCCAAGCCGAGTAGAATAGTGATTATTTAAAAATACCTCATTGCAATTTTAATGAATTCGTATACTGAAACATGAAAGCAACGGCACAACGTGTACGGAAATGTGAAGCAAGGAACAAGCAATTGAGATTCTTGAAATTCAAATGAAACAGTGCCTCGTTCGAAGCGGGGTCGTCAAAAAGCGAATCTCACTTTCAGGAGGCAATTCAGTACCGATGGACCCAGGGTGAGTATGATTTTAAGTACCGTGAAAGCCAAAGGGGGGTATAATATCGATTAAATGAAAATGTGTCCGTGAAACTCGAGATGCGAATAAACTGTTACATGATACCACATCGCTTCGTGTCAAGGAATAAGAATTTTGCTCTCCCTCGAAAGCGACTAACGCCTGAAAAGCACGCTCGAAAGATGGAAATTTGAGATCCGTGCGCCCGTATATATTCCGAATTCTTCTTTTTCTAATAGAAAAGAGAAAACCTTTGATCGCCTAGTAGAAAATTTAAGATGACGTATGTAGTAACCGTAAATAGAATCTCTTATTACTCTCTACTATCCACTTTTTTGAGACGTAAACTTATAAGGAAAGCTCAGAACCTATAATGGAGGATTTTAAAACTGCACTTTTTTTTTACTCCCCATCGTATTTGATATTTATTTTACAATTTTTACTCTATGGGAATTTAGAAAGGTTGAAAGAATGGGTTAGAAAAATATACAATTATTTCGAAAAGAATAGTAAAAGCGTCTGATTAAAAATGCTATAGAATATCCGTTGCTGTATTACAGTCTGTTCCACAAGAAAGATTACGGCAAAAGTATATAAAAGTTACACATTGAAAATAAATCATTGTTATAGTTTGAAAGAGGAGAATTTACTATAAGGTGAATTGTGTTCAGGATGCCGCAATTCCTGTTAGATTATTCATAAGTAAGTATTCATTTTTTGTAAAGAGATCTAATTTACTAGGTATTAAAAGCATAAAATAAAATATTTAAGTAACGGCACGTTCTAGAAAAAGTCTTAAAGTATGTGAAACTCATTGGTTACGAAACTATTGGCTATAAAATAGGATAATTAAACTTTCACACCTTGTTTTACTTTAAATGTGATATTTCCATAAAAAATAGTGTAAATTTCAATGTGATTTGAAGCGTGTAAAAAGATATATAACCATGTCTTCAACTTTTCGTCTGAGAATAAATTCTCCTCTTTCAAACTATAATAATCATTTATTTATGGTTGTAGTTTTCATAGACTTTTGCCGTACTTTTTCTTGTGAAACAGACTGTAAGTAAGTTGTATTAAAACACGGGTATGTCCAATAAATTGAAATATTTATTTACGATAAGACACGTAAATTCGCGCATATCTTGAAGCCCTGAAATATCGAGATTCCATAGTAAGTTTTAAAAATACAACTATCTTAATCGAAAATCAATTCCAACTCTTGACTCGAGAAATCATACTAATCAGATAATTTAATGAAATACATAAGTTTAATAATAAAAGACCCTTATACGTGTGATAAAAGAAAATAGATAAGCAGGATATTATGACTGTAGTAATAAGAATATAAGGTATCGCGATAATTAATATAGGTGCTCGTATAGCTTTGCGATGAAGCTATCGCGATAAATTTGAAAAATGGACACCAGAGAAAACGAAACGAGAGGCGTTCAAGGCAAGTATGTTATTCGTTTATCGGTCGACAATTCAAAGTTTGAGATGAATTTCAATTTTCAAGAGGAGAAGAATCGAGTTATCAAAAAAACATGTCTTGTTGAGTTGAGTGAGGTAATAATAATCTGGGACTAGGAATTGGGTAATCAATTATCATTGACTTCTAGTCCTTGTCTCTTCGTTTCTTCTTTGGATTTGAATCCGATGGAAGGGAAGGATAAGAGGAAGGATGGAGGTGAATATAGAAGAGGATTCATTTAGATTGCTCAGCGGGGTACGACACGACGTTCCGAACAGCTTGGGAGTGTCCCGAGAGTTTCGGAAGGAGAGCTGGCTGCTGGTAAAGAAAAAGAAGAGAAAAACGACAAAGAGAAGTGGAAAGAGAGAGACAGAGAAAATAGAGGTGGGAGGTTAAAATAAGCAGAAAAAGGCGACAGCAGCAGTGGGTTCGTAAGTCCCAACCCGGGGCCCGTGTTCGCTGTACGCCACACGCTGAGTGACTTATGACGACCGATACTGCAGCGGTGCTCATACCGGCTACCATTATTTCACCTTTTGCAAAAAAATTTGAGGCTCTGATACTTTAATCCCGTCTCTAAAACTAGGAAAAATTTATGGCCTAGGAAGTGTAGACTGTAGTGTAGGAAAGAG
>JAUESH010000015.1:11104949-11147082 GCA_032275165.1 Synergus magnus | reverse complement strand
TAAATCCTTGTCTAATTTCAGGAATCTCAATAAGTTTCATAAAATTCTTTAAAATTCCCTTAACATCCTACAAAATCATAAAATCCTTTAAGGGCATGTGATACTTTACCATAAGAGCAATTTATTTTCCGTAACTTTACGCTTGCAATAATAAATATTGTGAGTGTGAAGTTGCGGAAAATAAATTTGCTCTTATGGTAATTATCACATGCCTTTAAAAGTTCCTAAAATTACTTAAAATTTCACAAAATATCGTTTAACCCTTTAAAATTACTTAAAATCACATGAAATTCCTTTAAATTTAATTTTTAATTTAATTTAATTTAACACTTAAAAAAAATGAATGTGTCTTCGTATAATAAAAACAGTTAGCAATTTAAGCAAGAATTGAAGCAGTCCTTCGTGTGATAAACGTCCGTCATCGACAAAAATTTTGGTTGGATCTCTTCTCATCCTACTTATCGTAGGGGGTTCATAATATTTTTCTTCTTCCTCTGCACGATTTAAATTGCGAGCGCATCCGAGATATTTCGCCATTGCATTTTGCAAGGACGAATCATCTTAAATAATCCCGTTCCATCCTCCTGCTATGGAACATCTCAGCATCCTCGGGTCAATGTAAAGTGGTAAGAGTTCTATAGATGCAGACTGCAGTGTCCACAGGCAAAGCCTTGACGGACGTTTATTATTATTTTATTCTTGCACGTATGGAACGTCGCGCGGAGCAATACGAGACAATGAGACGCGTGACAGGCGTATAAATAATGTCAATTTATCCTCGACCACAAGATACTCATCGTAGGAAGTTGGCAGCGACGACTCCGCGGGATACTTGTGACTTGGGCTAGCACCAAGTGAGAGCAAAATACTCGGGGCCTTACGATTATTCCTGACGTGTCGTTGGGTCCCAAGATTATCGTCGAATACACATATCGTTTGGCCTCCCGCGTGTTCAACAGAAACGAAACTTTCGTATATTATTACCCGCATGTTCAGACGGTTGATTTCTATCTCAAAGATGCTCATTAATCGACCAACGAAATTCGAATATGGAGGTGGTGTTTCTAACACTTAGAAATCACAATTAGCCTGAAGCAAATTTAATACAGTCAGTGTCGCAAGAACGACGTCACGTTTTCTGAAAAGAGAAGTATTATTTTAAAGAAACAAAAACATAACTTTTAAGTACTCTCAAAGGATCAAAATGCATATGGGTCATTGTCACAAAGTTTAAGTTTTAACGTCCTTACCATATATCACAAATTTTAAGTCTTAAATAGGCTCTTTTTAATTTTTTATACACTTATCTAAATATTATCTATTAAATCTCATTAAAAAATTAGATTAAAAACATTTTTTAATAAAAATTCTTCAATATAATGTTACCATTTCGTTCAAAATGACGTGTATCTACTACAGAATAAGAAATTTAATTAATTATTGAGATCGTTCATAAGAATCATATACAAAATATCTCATCAACCTATTTTTTTGTGGAAAATGTCATATATTTGGTGAAAATTAATTATATTCGTGTCCCTGAAATTCACCTCATTTGTGTCTTCTGAAGTTTTCATGGTATTTTTTATCCTTAAAATGCGAATTTAGCATTTATTTATTCATAATTGCTATCATAAGACTACTATTCTAGTGCGAAATTTGATATGGCCCAACACTAGCTACATGGTAATTAAATGTATTTCGACCATTTTTTATGGAGATACGAAGGATCAATCCTCATAATGTGCAAAATGACTCTCTCTTCTACTATAAAAATTCTTCTACTATATTTGATAAAATTGGTTATATTCAACATTTTTAAAAATTTGAGGTGGCCTTTTAAAACTAACGTTCTATAAATGTACGTGCAAGTTATTTCAGAATTTTAAATCCATTTCTCAGTGAACGCTCGATATATAGAAAATCAATTTCACGTACTTTGAAAGATTCGTTGATAACATGCTCAAATATCATCAGGCTTTATTCAACAATAATTGCGATTAATAAATCGAATATGCAAATGCATTTTGGTCCTTTAAGAACACTTCCAAACTGTGCTTTTGTTTTTTTTTTAACAACACTTCTTTTTCAAGAAATCGTGACGACGCTTCTATGATACTGATTGTATCGGGATGGAAAATTTGTGTCTAGATTTTTATTCAGAAAGCAAGATACATTTATGACACCGGCGATTGCTTTATAGCATCTTGATCCGTTGGACGAGTTCTTTATAGTATCTTATGGGTGGTAAAGCACCTATCAAATGACGATAACTGTTGTGCGTTTGTAAAGTTTGGATTTTAATAGTTTTTACGAGGAGATCAGGCTTTGATCCCTTCAGCTATGATTTTTTATCACCCGAGAAAATTTATAAGCTTCTAGAATTACTGAGTAATGTTAGGAATAAATTTAAGAATGAGTGAAAGTAGGTTTGGGTTTAACAATAGCAATTGAGATCGATCTTTTTTTTTCAACTATTTTTTCTAATTATATGTAATCAATCTTTTTGAGTTGTAATTGGATCGAGAAAATTGACATGATTATTATGAAATTGTAATATGAAATTATTAGTTATTTGTCATTCAAATTATTGCAGGATAATCATTTTCAGGAGACAGTATGGCTCAGTTGGTAGCGTTCTGGGATTTTTTAAGTAAGAAATAGCAGTCAAAAATCCACACTGTAAAGGGTTCGAATCCTAATGCAGAGAATTTAAATGAACTATGGAGAAAATTCGGATTCTCTTCCAGAGAATATGAAGAATAAGACGAATATTTTTGATAAAAACTAGTTCTGAAAGTGTAGGTAAAACTTAAGTTTCAAAATACAAAAAAAAATTTTTAATTAAAAAAATTTTACCTTCAAATTGAAGCTGGTTAGCTAGTAAATTACACTCGTAAAAGGTCCCGATCTGAAACATAAAAAGAAACAATCGCTAATTAAATAATTAATTCAAATTTATAGAAGTTATCCACGGAAAAAAATAATGTTTTAAAATTTAATACACTGTCGCTGACTCTTGGATAGCGAGTTTCATATGACGTCATATCATAAAATTTCAGCGACTTTTCATTAAATAATAGAAGAATTTCATTAAATTGTAGAAATAAGTGAACACTATTTAATAAAAAGTCGTTGAAATTTTATGATATGACGTAATATGAAACTCTATATCCAAGAGTCAGCGACAGTGTATTAAATTTTAAGACATTATTTTTTTCCGTGTATGATCATGCTAAGCAAAAGATCAATTGATTTTTCAAACAGTTCTTTAACTGGGAAAGTGTATCCCAGAAATGATGTTTATAAATTATATTTATTTTCGCTTGCCCTGAATTCGTCACATGCCAAAATTGAAAGTGACCAATCGTGGGAACAGTATACAATATACTACATAAATATGCCAATGTAATCTAAAGATCAATAGCTTGTCATTAGAATAAACGAATCGACATTTGGTTATATTTATAGATGTTAATTTAATTCTTAAGTAATGCATGAGGATCCGGTACCAGCGGATTAAGCGAATAGACATTGGTCAATAATTTTCGACTTCAAAATGAGAGGAGGGCTTAAAGCTAAAACCTTATAGACAGGCAAACCATGGACAGCATCAGTTTTCAGTGTTTTAAATTTACAAGCGCGGTATTATCGTTGATCTCATATGGACGTTGATCGATAAGCTGACGTCCAGAGTTTCAGACAGACTTTCCAGATCGACTATTGAAGTCGAACATTTCACGCTGTTATCCTCTCAGACTCTCTTAGTTCTCCACCAATCGTGTTTTGACAGATCTTATTCGACGTGCCGCGCATCCTAATCAGGCTTGGAACTCGTCTTCGAAATTCAGGTAGTGACTGAGCCAAATCCTGTTTTTCCATGTTTCACATAAGAAACTGTCGAAAAAACGTGTAAGACACAGGAACATCGTGGACAAATTCTTTCCTCGACAACTCTATTGAAGCAATATATTTTAAAAAAGGAAAAACTAAAAATGTTTATGTAAACTCAATACGAAAAGAGTCCTTCTGGTAATGCTTTCAATCACAATCAACGTGAATGTTTATTCTCTTTTAATGTGAACTTACTAAAATAAATATTTGCAACTTTAACCAAATAGTTTTTCTGCTTATATGTAAATTAAATTCAGCTGGGAGGATTCCGAGGAGGATTCTAATGATTTTAACAAAGAAATATCAATGCCCGTAGTTGAATTAAAAGCAACTTAGATTAAAAACTAATATTGATACAGGCGTTTTGCTTTTTCACATCGTTTTTTCTTTTTATTTCCGTTAAGGGCTAAAATCTCATCACTAGAAAAATCCTTAATCCGCTTTCGAGGACTTTCTTTATCCCCGAATACTTTTTGACGCGTCGAGCCAGCTTAACCACCTGGAAGACGAGGGTAGAGTGAACGCTGGTAGACTGACGTTGCCCGTTTTGAGATCCGGTTATAAAATCCTCGAGATGTTTCGAGCGCCCTTGTAGATCTTCAGACATTGTTTCCTAAATCCCTGTCCGTAAAATAAATATTGTGGACCACCAGAGTCCTGATGACAAGCAAGATGTGATGCACATAATAGTGATATAAAAAGGAGCCTTTTACCCTCTCATTCTTTTCTCCTGACCTGGAAAAAAGCTAAACCTATAATAGGATTCTTTCTTCCTTTTGTACGGATGCTGACACTTCAGTTGATAGTAAACTTTACTCCTCGTTAAAGTTTCTGAGAAGATAACTCATTATTCTCTAAATTTGAGTTAATAAGAAGTCACTAACGTACTACTAAATTCGAGACTAAATTAGTAAATAGATACTAATTTATAGTAAAATCTTTCCTACCCCTTTCTGGTAGTTTAAATATATAACAAAATTTTATTACTAAAGTTATCACGACTGATTTTCAGAGCTTCACACAACTAGTAACTGGGAATGAGGGAAACTATATAGAAAAAGTTCAACAAAAGCATGCACCCAAGTATTTCGACAAGCGATCCTTGCTGCATACAAAAACGGTGGGATTGAGTGCGGAATACTAATTTTTATTGAGTATATGTAGGGAGAAACCCAGAGAGTTGTGGGAGGAAGCGAGAGACATGCTAGGGGTCAGGCTCGATATTTGCATAAAAATATAGAAGCTCTTTGGAATCGTTTCCATATTTCTATTTTGTATGACTGAAAAGTTCTGAATTTTCAAATGAACGAATTCTTGTAGTGATTGTATTTTAAACTAGAAACAGTTTTAAAATAATGATTCATTTGCATGGAAAATAATTCTGTATGAAAGTCTATTATTACTTTTAGTTGGAACAATATTTGTAGATAAAATAGAATTGGGAACATTATTTTGTAGAGTAATTTTAGACCAGTATATATTCCTGTATTTATACATTGAAAACAGCAGTTCGCTTGCAATACGTGATAAAAATTTTTATAAAGAAAGGAAGAACTGTTTAAACAAAAAAAAAACGGGATTGCCAGTTGAATATTGAAACATTGTAATAGTTGTAGAATTTTCAGATCAATTATTGTACAATCAATTTAGTCAATGTCAGACTTCAAGCATTTATTTCTATTGTTTTAAAAATACGAAAAAAACTCTTGTTCTACTCTGTATAACGCACATGTTGCATTCGAACGCATAAATCAATCTTCAAACTTTAACCCTTTGCCCTTAGATTCTAGCAACGTTAGTCATTTGTTATGCTTTCGTGCGAAATAAATCAAATACTAGCCAAACTCTACCCTTCTCGAGTGAGAGATTTTCCACACGCACATTTCTTTTCTGACAATGAGTACTTTATTAGTCTTGTTGAGACGTAAAAATAAATGTGAGATAATAATAAAATAAACGTAACTAAAGTTCACTTATTATCTAAAAATCATGTTTCAAATTAATTTACATATCTAAAGAAATATCCGAAAGATAATCCTGCTTTTGTAGAATCATTTTAATACGAAAACACCTACGGGCTCAACAAAAATCCCTTTTTACAACGATCACAAATTTTTTAAAACCACTTTAATCTTGAAAGCAGTGAATACCTTCAGCGAGTTCATCATGAAAAATATGATACTAGAAATGTAGACAGATGAAAGAGATTTGCAGCAATGCATTGTAAAATGCGTATCAGCGTCAGACCGTAGATTATGAACTATTGGTGCATAATGTTTATTTCCATTTTTTTTACACGTTAAGCTCAACACAAAAATTCGCGGGATATATCCCAAAGCGCAAATTCGTATCGGATTGGCTCATATATTTCTCCCGCTTTCTCTAACAACACTCACAGCCGATTTTTTAGCTCCATTATACATTCACGGAATTGCGCACGCGATAGTCCTACGGGAATCGCGATTACGACTCGCGACCGCAGACGCTTTTTTTACCCAGAAAAAGTAACATTGCCGGCATAGATATACTTTTAATCACTGGCAATATTGCTCGTATTTAGTACACGTGTTGGCGTTTATTTCTCAAATGATGCTGATAATAATTGATTTCTGTTCAATTAATTAAGAGGAAATCTGTAGAGTGCAGATCACACATTAAGAGAGCAATGTTTAATTAATTTCGCGAATGATGTAATTAATTAGGGATAATTATAATTAATATTTTCCTTTCAATGTTTCTCATTCCTCAAGTACCATTCTCTTCTCAAACTATTTGATTAATTAGTAAATTAGAAGATCACTTTTTCCAACATCGATTCCACATTCAAATTTTAAAAGGTATTTCATCTTTTCATTTTTATTTTCCTTAGATTTATATAGTTATGATAATGTATAGTGAGACAATTCTTTGGTACCAATTTCCACTAATCTTAAAGCCTTTATTTTAGTTTAAAAAACACTACCCTTAATTTAAAAAAAAAACTAATATTCAAGACACAATAGTGACCGATTTATGGTCTTTTAAAATACCCACAGAGAAAAAAGATCACTTGAATCAAAGAAAATTAATATGTATGTCGAAGAAATGAGATTATTTGCTTAGTAATTAGATAAGTCAATCATTTGGACGGACAAGTGGCGAGTGTAGGGAGGGTTAAATTTTTCCTCGAACACCCTCTAATGGGTATGCACATGTGGCTATACTGGGGTTGTTACTGTCGCGTGTCCAACCATCGTAATTCAACGGGGTTGCTCGCTTCTGATCGCATGGTTTGCCACAAGCGCAGAGCGCTCACAGGCCCAGACAGGACAGGAAAATAGCATAGCATCGATTTCTGAAACTGTTTGCTTTTTAGATGGATTCACATGGACCATGCATGGCCTCTGTTAGAATTCTCTGACAGGTTGGCCGCAAATTTCCTTCTCTTTTTCAATAGACTCGGAGTTTTAGTTTGGCTTTGGACGATATTGCACCCTCAGGCTCTAATAGTTTTCTTATACATGTATTTATTCGCTCCTTGTGCTTCGGCTCTCATGCTTTGAAATCCCTGTGAATATTTTTCCCATATCACTAAATCCCAAGGTGTCAAATTTTAATCCAAAAGTGGATCAAAACGTTGCACAATGGAAAAACAATTGAAAAATTACAACTACATTCAGATATTTCTACGAAGATGTCAATTGTTTTTTCATTGTGCAATGCTGTGATCCACTTTCCTATCTTAAAAAAGTGATGTTACATATATCTCGAAAATATCGAACACATTTTTGTCGAAAACCTGATTGGTTTTTTAGAAAAACTGAAAATTTTGAAACTCTATTTTCTCAAAAAGGTCAGCATTTTTTCTTTTCCTTAATTTTTTTCTAGGTTAGTACTATTATGGTGAATATATCCCATCTTGTGAGTGAAAAAAAGAGAAATTAATCGCACGCAGATCATATATAGTTGCTAGTTGGATCAAAAATTGACAATCTGTAATTTATTGTTAGTGTGCCAGTCACTATTTTTATAATCCTCTAATCAATAGAATCAAAAAATGCAAGAAAAAATACCTCTACTTTTAATATTCTCTATTCCGAATAGCCTCAGACGTTTAGTCATAAAAAAAGAACTGAAAACTTGTAGATGAATAAAGTTATGGTTCTAATAAAACGAATATACTTGAGAATATTTAGTATGACATCATTTTTATTAAAGAAATTTTGTTCTGGCCTCTAGAACATGCGAATACCTAAGTAAATAAAATACGCTTGACAAGGATTGATTCGCCACATGAGCATATGATGGAGGACATCTGAGGGAGTCAAATTCCACAGCAGAAGACAATAAATTCAGCGAATCAACGACGGATGAATTTAACCTATTGGTAAAGTCAGCAGGGCCCCAGCATCACGATTAATTCGTAATCAAGTTCTTTGGGCAAGAGGCGTGGCATCGAGCAGTAATCTAGTTCATCACATGAAACGATGGGTGGGCTCGATGGGGACCATCTCGAGGACGGGGTGACAGCCGGAAATAAAGGGCTGGCCCTGCATTAACGTCGCCGGTCAAAGGGTCGCTTGAATATCGACCTAGACGTCGACAACGTTAAATTGCCGTTTGTCGGATACGCCGATACGGTATGCTTGCAATTGCTCCCGCCTAGACCAACTGTCCTCTTAATTCATGGCCTATTCTAATCAATAGAGAACAGTGGAGGATTTTCGAATAAACCCAGCTTCGCGTGACTTCCTGATATTTGTCCATGTCGAATAATTGGAACGACCGAAAATCTGTAATCTGTCGCAGTTTAATAATAGCCAAAGCACTCAGGTGTGGTTACGAACCGATAAAGTTGAATTATGTCAAGTGATGACATTCCATTCATAATTTCATCAGAGAGCTTTCAAAAGTACCAAAATTATTTGCGAGTAATAATATGTCAACGAAAATCTGTTCGAGTGAGATTTATTCTATGACGTAATTCATCATTGAAATGATTCATTGATGTGAAAGCATTAGGAGAACCATTCTATTTTCAAGTGGGATGTGGGAGAGTTTTTAAATGTTCGATTCTGTAATATTCAGTAGGGGACTTTATTGAATCTCAATAATCTAATAAAGTTGGTAGACAATAAAAAAAAACTAGATTATTTAAAATTTGATATCTTGTAAAATATTTTGTGTTCAAAATGATCGACATTAAAGAAAAAGAAGACATAAAAACAATTAGAGGGAATGGTAAACAAGGTGATTTCATCTGAAATTGGAGAGCACTCTATTCTTTATTCGAGTGATTGAAATCTGTAGTTCTCGGCCCCAAGGGGAATCTATGTTCATGTCCAGTTGTCGATCAGAAAAATCTTGATATTCGGGCACTCCTTAGTTGGTCGAAGAATCTCTGTCTGCGACGTGCACGACATGAGAATTTCGGTGATTCGATTTCGACCACACTGTAATAAGTGTGAGTCACGTGATTCGTGAGAACGTATACTAATTGCAATTTGAAGTGATCTCTTGGAAGCCAGTCACGTGTTTCACTCCTAAATGAATAACAATTCTCACTTTTACCATTTCGAAATATAAATCAGATATATGTATGATTCTGGAAATTAGGAACACAAAGAAGAAAGAAAGCTAGGAATTATTATTCTCTTCATAAAAAGTGATTCAATAGACTTTGAATAAACCGATAAGGTAATTTCACATAAAAAAGTCATACTGAAAAGTTATCACTGAATATTTCATCAGTTTGGACATATAAAATTTATATTTCCTTATAGAATCGTTGGTTCTAAAGAAGAAATTAGATTACCCGAAAATAGAATATTATTGATCTTGTAACCACTGATATATTTGGGAATTCTTTGTGAAAGATACCGGTCAGAATTATTGTGAGATTTTCTTCGATGATCGTTTAAGTTCCCTTAAATTTAATTACATCAAAGATTACATTTTTTCTTCTAAGCAAGTTAAAAGTTGTCAAAATTTTGCTTAAAATTTCAGCGATTTTCCAGAAATCTTGAGCACCGACTTTTAAAACGTAATTTTGAGAAAAACGCGTTTAAAGTTTCAGATACTATTTTTAAGATGATATTGATATGCTATTGACATTGATATGATGTTGATATTAATGTATATGATATAAATATTTTCAAGATGATATACTCAAAAAGCGAATTTTTAAACGATTACTATAAAATAGGTGAACTCACAATTCTGACCGGTAGTGTATGTTGAACAGAAAGTAGATCACAGTTTCTTAATCGAAATAAAAAAAATGGTGTACTGCTAATGCACCAGAAAGTCTGAAACCACTCAAGTTGAATGTATCAAAATCAAACATTGAAAACTGGTTCGAACAAAAGTCCCAAACGGACTTCGGGACCTACAAAAGGCAGCTTGGTCCAGGCGCCTAAAGATCAAAGTATAATAATTGCTGAATAATGAGCGGGTGGTTATACCGGCTTTGTCGGCATCTCTGGGTTGCCAGGTGTCCATGAATGCGGACAATAAATACGTTCTGATGGATCTCGGAATTTAATGAAGAGGGCCTGGGCTTGTGCGCATGTACATTTCGGAGACATCGCGTACCTAACTCAAAGGCTCGTTACGGCAAAGGGGACGTCCCTGTCAAATAGGGACAGAGGGTGCCGACAATGTCCTTGGACAAAGTAGGATGGACAACCCTCATGTACTTCATGAACGCCATGATAATTTCTTTTCTAGTTTTCTCTTCCACTCATATGCACTTCCAACAAGCATTTCTTTAATGTTACTCTCGTCAACAACCTTATTATCGCACTCACGCGTTCTTATTATTTTAATTAATTTTTATATCTTTTGTTTGTTGATTCATTACTAATAACCAAACCCACGTTTTTTTCGACTACAAATATCTCATATATCCATAAGAGATATGCAAAAATGGATGACATTTTTTAGTTTTGGATGCTTCATTATAAAGTTCCTCATTCCATGGGTCGAGGGGCTGTTTTAATATTTTAAATACTCCATAAATTACCATGTGGAAAGCCGCGTGATTCTTCCGCACATGGTGTTCCTTGTTTTAAAATACCACCCGAATGTCATGTGGTTTTTATTAAACCACCATGTGACTTTCCACGTGGATATTTACCCACGAGATTTAACAAAAACCATTGGAATTTGTCCAATTCCAATGTCCACAAAAACATTTTTCTCGAAAGAACCCTTTTCTTAGGAAATTTTATCATAATATAAAAAATTACGTATGAAAGAGATAAACCTATTTTCTATTTTCCAATATAATTGTTAAATTTGCAACTCGCTACATAATACATATCCAATAAAAATAATGGGATGTTTTTTTAATTTACAAGATGGTTGTGTAAATTTAAGATAATTATTAATCCCAAAAAGTGAACAAAACACTTAGGAGTTTAGGAAGTATTGGACGCATTAAACGATTGATTCTTCGGTGGAAAATTAAACCCCGATCTTCCGGGTAACAATTACGGGTTAAACCAAATTAGTACCCAAGACCATATTTTCTAGCTTCGTCTAACTGGGTAAATCAACGTTCTATCGAGCGTTCTATGATACCAAATTCATATAGAAGTTATCATAACTCAATAAAATTAAAGTTTTCTACGAAATTAAGGAATATTTAATTTAACACTCTAAAAATGTTTAACAATGATCTACATTTTGCACATACAATTCTCACCAATCCCTCGAAAATAAATAAAAATGCAAATACAATAAAATACTCTTTAACATAAACCGCTTTTTTGATCCCAGCTAAAAACCTTCATATCGCGATTTAGAGAAATGAAAGTACATTTAAAAAGAAAGCATACACGTTGAACGCAGGAGACGTGACATCCGAAATGGAACAACACAATGAAGGCAGAACAGGGAAAAAAATCCGACTTCCTATCACCAAAAGATCAAAGAGAGACTTCCCTCTGAGTTATGGCGCGCTCCGGCACTCAACAAATGATTTCGTTTAAAAAGAATTCTCCGTCCTACCCTAACTTCCACTGCATTTTCTGTTTCCTTTCCATGCTCAAGCCTGTTGACATATCGACATGCCTGACGCGATTTATCGTTTATCGAATCCGAGATTCCTTACCTGATTGTCGATTAGATTGTACGCTAATCCACACAACCTCGAGCTCGTCTCTGGAATGCTTGATATCTTCCTGCCTCCAACGATAATCAGATCGATTCTCTTTGATAACGATCCAACAATGCACTAATCTGATTCACGAGAGTCACAGACATAGAGAAATAGAGAAATCAACCACCTTGTCTCTAGTTTCCATTACATAATTTTCCGGAAACGAGCTTCACATTGTCCACTCTGAGCACAACCTCTTTAAACATTTCACTTATCTCACTGATTTATGAGATACGCGCACTTTATCTCTGGTTTCCTTGAACTTCACCTTGGAGATAAAATTTCAGTTCAAGCTTTAGAGAATGTTTTTTTAGGTCTTATAACGAAGTCTTGAAAAAAGATGTTGTTAGAGACTTCATAAAAGGTTTTGAAAAGTTTCTTTTGCAATCTCTTATTTCTAATCGCAAGTTCTCTGATAGACCTGCGCAGGCTTACCAATTGTTATTGGTATCATTTAAAGAAAGGAAAGAAGAGATCATTTTTTGTAAAGAAAGTGTTAACTTGTGACTGAAGGGTAGTTCGGGGTGAATTTTCGCGATTATCTCGTGGGTGTAGAATTTCCTCGATGTCCTTTGACCGTGGCTGATCAGTGGGTTGCTGGTGGCGAAGGCGCGCGAGTAATGCAACATCCGAGCCGCGGGCGCTCGCTTTTATCGACGCTAAGATGCGCGCGCTCGGCAAATCGTATGTCGCTATAGGAAAGCTCACCGGTGTGTTGTTGTGAGCTTGCGAACTTGTGATGTTGCTCACGAGTGTCCACACCTACACGAGATAACGCGCATACTCGACCACACGACAAACGCACCCGGTGATAAAGTAGCTCGCTCTTACCCACCCGCTTTGATAGCACTGATAGGTAGGTATAATGTATATAACGTACACTATATGAGTTTAGAGTATATATGTAATGTATATGTGCGTTATACATATAGACTGAAGATATACATGTATGAAGGGACCACCGTGGATTTTTTATGAGCTTGTTTCCTCATCCTCCCCCTACTGTTTACCGCGAGGTTTCTTTCCCGATGCCGCTCCTAAAACCAACCCTTAACGCAATTTCGATTAACCCTCAGGGAGAGTAATCCAGATAGATAGGTGTTTATATTGGTTCCACCAATTTGAGAAATTAGAAGTTGAGGACCGTTTGGGGTCAGTTTGGGGACAAGGGGAACTCGGAAGAAAAGGATATGCAACTGCTTCCGGTGTGGAAGTAATTAAAGAAGATCAATTATTCAGGGGATTATTGAGCACCCAGCTGGAAGTAAATGTATACTCTCTATCCATGTGAACAGTGTTTGGCAGTAACACGTTACCGGAAAAGTTACTTTATTTAGTAACGATAACGGTAACACGCTACTTTTTTTTAAAGTAAGGGTAATAACGGTAATGCGTTACAATTTTTTGGTACCGATAGTGCAAAGTAATGCACGTTATTGAATGTTACTTTATAAAAATTTTAAATAAGTTTATAGCATTGCATTAAATATTTAAATGTCAAGAAAATCAATCAGATGCATCTGTTGAGTGACTGTTACAATTTTCAGTTTTAAATCAAATATACCAAATTCTTAAGATTCTTGGGACATTCAAAAAATCTTATCATGAAAAAGAGATTGCAATTGTATCGAAAATAGATTTTAACAATCTCGAAATTTCAAGTTACATTCTCTTTTCACCTATTGGTTGGATTTGTATTCACGGTCTGTCCTTTAGAATCGAGATCAGAGCTGCCAACTGATTTTAAGGAATTTTAAAGGAATTTTAAAAGAATTCAGAAGAGTTTCAAGATTTTCAAGTAATTTAAAAATATTTTTTAGTATTTTAAGTGATTTCCAATGATAATAAAAAATTTCAGAAGATTTAAAAAGATTTTCAAAGAATTTAAAGAGATTTTAAGTGATTTCAAGTTTCAAGATTTTCAAGTAATTCAATTTTGGTAAGTATTTCAAGAGATTTTAAATGATATCAAAGAATTTTAAAATCCTTTGGAATCCACAATCAAGCCCTATACCCCCATTTCGGTAATAAATTCAAATTCTAGTAACCAAACAAAATGTATTAATCCAAGGAACATTAAAAACAAATTTGTCAGTTAATGGTTTAAATTGTAATTTAAAAAACAGTAATTTTCATTTAAATGTAAATTTTTTTCAAACCAGCGAATAACGTTTTATCTTATAGTTTGCAATGCAAGTTTTGTGTACTTTAACGCGCGTAAAATAAACATTATTCCAATTTAAACATAAAACGATCTACACTTGATCGCGCTAAGGCAAAACTGCGGTGGCTGCGAATTTATTTATCGTGTGATAAATCTTGGACGGAAACTGGAGAGAGACGTTCCGCAAATGTTTGGGACCAAGATTAAGAGGTTGGTAGAAAGGTAGGAGTGCTTGCTTCGCGCTTCGGTCCGACAAACGCAGCGCTTATCGTCTGTGTAATTAGCAATGTCGTCCTTATTAATTCATCTGTATAAAACGACGCAGCACCAATTTCTTGTATTCATTTAGAAAAACTGCTTCTGATGGAATTTTTTTTACATATAATATCAATATAATATCAATTTTTCCTAAATTGCGTTAAAATGCAAATTTAGCATTTTTTAAATTCATAATTGCTATCATAAGGCTACTAATAACAACTGTTATAAACATAAAATCCTTAAGTATCAAAATACGACATAAACAGAATAATAAAAGGTAAGAAAACGTGTATGTAATTTGAGATTCTCATTAGTGACCTGTACTTGTATTCTGAGTGTATTGATTTTGGTTAAAATAGTCTTTTCTTTGAAGTTATAACTCGAAAATTTAAGTTATGTGAAAATGGTTCATATGGAACTTTAGAATAGATTCTATTAAAGTGTCATATATTTTTTGTAAAATTTTGTATTTTTACTAGAAAAAATTTTCAATACTTTTGTCCCTAAATTGCAACGCATTTTAGGAAAAATTGATATAATAGGCTCTAAATTTTGCTTATATATTATATTCCTGTTCCCTAACTTTTACACTTTTAATATCAAGTATAATACAATATTATATATTGTGGGGAAAATAACTACTTCCAAATGGGAAACCGAATCTGTTTAAGTTAGTTCTAATCCAGAAAGTACACATTTTGCAGATACGATATTTGAAGACCCTAAATGGAAAGGCACAGCTTGACAGAAATGCATTACCATCTGTTGCCCATCCCTTCTATTACACGTCTATTCCATCGTCCAATAATTGCTCTGTCATAGTTGCGCGTGACATAGCATAGGTTTGGCGAATCATGGACCCGACCACGTTATGTGCATAATACTTTGTTAGATCAAGGATCATCGTGGAATTGATGGAGATCCTCGATTTTCATCATGCACCAGTTGTCAACCAACCTCGTGAAATTCAATCCAATGACCTTATATATTAAGTACTTATTGCTATATAAGCAACATGAACAATATCACGAGTGTCCGGCTCAAGAATCTCGCACTTAAAAGATAATTTGTATATGTTATATCAGAGTTGGACAACATCAAATTCGATTAGTGTTTAAAGAATAAAAACAAAAGAGAAACGTGTTATCGAGAATAAGAAATAAATTTTGTTATTCGAATGACATCGCAATTGATTTTATTATTTGTTGCTTATTCCTGCGTTCGTTATTCATTTATATTCGTTATTCACAAATTTGATACGAACAGCAACTATGATCCGCGAAAAGTTTCAAATGTATGCAAAATAATTCAGAATTTTTAATTTTTGAAATCAAAAAGTGTGTAATTCCTTGTCTAATTTCAGGAATTTCAATATGTTTCATAAAATTCCT
Source organism: Synergus magnus (assembly GCA_032275165.1). Lineage (NCBI taxonomy): Eukaryota > Metazoa > Arthropoda > Insecta > Hymenoptera > Cynipidae > Synergus > Synergus magnus. Next base: position 11,131,229 of record JAUESH010000015.1, on the reverse strand, counting down.
TAAAATCCCTTTAACACATCCTATAAAATCTAGTGAAATTCATGTAAATTTCGTAAAATCACTTGATATTCCTTGATTTTCATTAAAATTCCACAAAATATAGTTATATTTCTTAAAATAATATAAAATCCAATGAAATCTTATGAAATTCCTGTACATTTCGTACAATCCTATGAAATCCCTTAAAATTACTTAAAATCCCATGAATTTCGTAAAACCCCACAAAAGTTCTTAAAATTACTTAAAACTCCAAAAAATATTGTTAAACCGTTTAAAATTACTTAAAATCTCGCCAAATCCCTTTAAATTTTTTTAGATTCTGCAAAACCGCAATAACTAATCAAATTCCCTTAAAATTTCTGAAAATCACAATAAATTTTATAAAATTCCTCGAACTACCTACGTGAAATCCTTTAATTATTTCTAAAGTTTCAATAAACTTCGTAAAATTGGTATTCTCTGTCTTAATATAACCTTTTTGACAGCCATCGTTTTGACAATGAAAATAATCTGAAGATAGTTTTCAAATTGGCCACATTCACATAATTTGCGCAATTTCCAAAACACCAATCAGGTTTTCGACAACAATGTGTTCGATATTTTCGAGATAATTCGAAACATCACTTTTTTTTAGATATAGGATTAATGATTACGAATAACGAATAAAAAATGTCTGTGCATATTTTTTTCAGTCTGTCGTGTGACCTATTTTCTTCCTCTGCTTGCAAAAATATATAGAAGCACTCGTATAAATGATAGTATAAATGAACAACGAGAATAAATCGCTGATGGTATTATAGTTAAGGTAATACAATATTCTTTCCTCGACACGAAGTATCAAGGATTCGTATAAAATTCTCGAGAAAGGAGTTTCTTAAAGTAAAATAAATTTTCTTTTCTTCTTATAATGGAAGTAGACTTGGCTTGAGGAAGACATTTCATCGAAAGACTTCTTACTCTGGCAGAATTACAATCGAAAAAATGTATATTTCGGATATGCAGTTACTTTAGGCGAAGCTTTAAACTTGCTACACTAAACATATATTACCCGGGTCTAAAAGGTAACGACGCTCGTAATTCTCGCAGCGATAGCGCAACGACTCCTTTGGTTGGCGATACCAAATGAATTATATCTATACATACCCCAAAGTACTTAACAAGGCTGGCGAGTATCGGTGACCTCGAAGCATGAATCACTTGAAAAAATGCCTCCTAGTATCAGCATGAATTTAAGACAGACTAAGAATCAGGACGAGAAAAAGGAATCTAGAGTTTCCCGTAAATTACTATCAACTTTTATATTTATCTCACTAATTATCTATTATGTAATGAAATAAATTTTTATTTCACTTTTTTAGAATATTAGGAGAACAACTTAAAAAAAGTGCGTTGATTGTAACAATGATTGAGTTGACTCTCCATCGATTTACATTTAATTTTCCAAACGAGTATAAAAATCGACAGCGCAGTATTTTCCTCTATAAAAGTTTTTCAAAACATGTAAAATTTCGAAAATCCAGTTTCCCTTTGTCCTTAAAAAAAAATGTATTTTTTGGTGAAAAAGTACGTGAAAATATATTTCCATTTACAATAGAGATGAGTCAGGCCATAAAGGGCTTTCAACGTTGACATTTTCGAAATAAAATCTGATAAAAAGTTTTCCTCCGACAGAAATGTCCGACGGTATTATCAAACATACTAACTTTCTTCTCATTTTTGCTAGGAAATTTTTAATATGTAGAGATAGGAATGACACTTTTTCAGGTTCCTGGGTGACTATGAAGTAACGTCGCGTGAGTTCGAAAGCTTTCTGGTTTTACGTGTAAAAGCATTGGGAGGAAGTGCGGCACAAGGAAGTTACTTGCACGGTATGAATAATCACTGTGGCTGGATGTACAATAAAGTTGTAGATAACAACCGAGCTTGCAACATATATACCCATATGGGCCATACTCTCTGCGTTCATAGAATACCGCCCGTTGAGGCATTGAAATCACGCTCGTTGCATTACAAATGTCGGAAGCGACTGTCGATCGAAGCTACCATTTGTGAATCTCAATGTGTGGAACGTAGAAATCAACGTACCGCGTGTTGTCAAGGCAGTCACGTGTGTTTATGATTTGCGTTTCGATGTCACGATTTAACGCGAGTCGATATATACGAGTTGGAATTTTGGGAATCCAAAAGGTGAAACTGATTTTTTTTTCATATTTTAACAGAAACAGTCATCACACTACCCATTGTTACTAAAAAAGGTGAATAGGTGAATTTTGTTAAAAAATTAGGCGAGAAGTAGGTGACAAAAAATTTAAACAAACTTAAACCAACAAATAAATGGAAATAATAGAAAATTTGGCTAGAAGGAAAAAAAATTTGACCTCCAATCCAAGTCAATAAAATTTAATCTGAGAATTCAAATTAAAGTTTAAAATTTTTCTTAACAACCAAATTATAAACTTTATCTTACAATTTCTTAGAAAACTATAAAAAAATTTAGAAATTCTTCACAAAAAGATAATATTTCAAATATGAATTTCAATGGAATTTAACACAATCCAAAAGAATGGAAAATGTTTCAAAAGAATTCGAGGGAAATTCTCAAGGAATTGTAATTATTTCATTTACAATAATTCGAGATGATATTTGAAGAGGAATTTAAGAGGAATTTAAGGAAATTTTGGCCGATTTCAGAAGAATTCAAAAAGAATTCAGGGTGAATTGAAAATAATGCAAACCAATTTGATATCAAGATTTTGCAGAATTGAGGAATTACTAGAGATTTCACGGGATTTAAATTTTTTAAGGATTTTAAGGATTCAGAAGATTTGAATTTCAATTCAATTCAAAAATTGCAAGTGTCAAATAAAAATATTTCGAGTGACAATCCGGAAAAGTTTTTTCAATCCGCAAATGACCCGGAATTATCATATAATTGCAATGTTTATCATTTTTCATAAGATTGAACTGTATTAATTGAAAAAAGGTGAACAGGTGACAAAGTTCCAAAATACATAGGTGAAAAAGGTGAACAAATTCAAAATATATGAAAAAAGGTGAACAGGTGACGACCTGTGATGATTGCAAGAAGAAAGAAACTGTGAAAAAACAAGTGAAGAATAATAAATACATACTACAAAATCTTAACTATCCCTTAAATATTTCAATCGAGTCAGTGATGAGTAATTTCTCGCATAATTTGATAGGATCATTGCAAGGAAAATCTTAACATGAAGTTGCTTCTTCAAACAAGAGTTTGGAGCTACTTAAATGTTTCAAACTCACCCGAAAGTTTCGATCTACTTGAAATTGTTCAAGTTCGAGAAAGCTCGAGAAAACTTGATCTCGACTCGACTTGACTCGCTCGAAGCTACGGGTTTTTGCGAACCTCTAGTAATTAATAATTTCATATTACGCCACATAAGGTTATTATTATTCTACAAATACTCACTCATAAGGTGTTACCAAATTATGCAAATGAGAAACTCACCTGTAACAAAAAAGAAACACTATTATATAATAGTATGTTAATTATAGAAATAATAAACATGAACATTCTAAAGGAACCAACTATAAAAATAAAGTTGAAGGTTTTTCCGACATAGTAACCAACTATTTTTTACATTACGATTATTATCAAACCTGAGAGCAGCGCTTGAGAGTAACGCGTAACTTTATTTTTGTAATTTCTAACGAGAGATATTTTTTTCGCTCATTACTTCAAGTTTACATTAAAAAATATTATTTTTTTAGATTTTTAAAAAGAAATTACGGTTTGAAAATGTAAACATGCAACAGCGCGTTTAGTTCACTAGCTTTGGCAAGCGACTGAGCGTTTTGATAATAATTAAATCTAAATGGAAAAACGCTTATTCCTGAAAAAGCTGAAAATAAAGATAATCCAAGCACAATATTTGGGAGTAACGCGTTACTATTAACGACGTCACCATCACCTTATTTATTTTGAGAACGGTAACGGTAATGCGTTAATTTTTCTCGATAACGAGGAGAACGCTGAACCTGAGTTTTAAATCTCAAACTTTGATTAATCTCTGATTTAAAAAATCCCATTCCAATTTCTTTCTCAATAAGAAAAATGCTGCGAGTTATATCACAAATGTGGAAGAATTATCACCATTAGTTATATGAGTGGATTGATTAAAAGTGAAATCTCCCTTTCAAACTCTCCAACAAAAAAAACTCAACAATCAACTTTAGCAGACTGAGTAACTATCAACCTCCAACTCCTTTGTCCTTCAATCTTTGCTGAACAATTATTCGCTTCAACCCATTGAAATTTTATTCACCTCTACTCAAAGATACTGACTTCATTTTCATTTCATCGAAGTCCTCAACATACAGTAAAATTGTGAAGAATCTGAAATCTCGACTATGAAATGATGCCCGTACGTTACCTCTTGCTTTTGTTCGAGAGGACTCAGCTATGCATCTCGAAATCTCAAAATCTCGATCTCGAAAGTATTCGCGAGTCGAGGTAATCAAAGGGGTAGGTGCAGTATTGTGGCCACTTAGCCCCACGATTCTAAACCACCCAGATTTTCTGTTTCGGAACCTACCTACTCGAAAAACGTGTGCGTTATGGCGCGCCATGGAACAATCGTGTCGGCCCTTTGATGTTTCTCTCAGCGGGTTCTCCAGTCGATCTTATCCCTAGGTACCTGGTCCTCAATGAAAAGAGGGAGCGTAGGTGGAGGGGCCACGATAATGTCCTCGAGGATCGAAAGCAAGACAAGAAGAGGCTAATTACAGTTCTCTCCATATTGCGAAAAAAACTTCTATCCTGATGGTCATCGTTCTTGATAGTACCTGCTTTGATTCCCCATTTCCTTTGATTTATCTATTACATTTTTCTTGATGAAGTACTATACATATAAGTGCTAAGAATTGAAAAAACAAATGAGGACCAAAAGGTGGAAATTGACCTGAGAGGCTTTTGTAGAAAGCTGCGTATTCCGCGTGGGACTAATCAACCAAAAAGAGTTCTTTTAGTTTGTCAGTGCCCCTCTTCATCGGGTGCCTTCTTTCTCGTTTCTCATTTCATCTTTCATCTCCCTTCTCCTTTCATCTTTTCCATTGACTTCTGCGTACTACTCATCTTCAGTAGCTCTTTCTCCCTCCAGCGCTCGTGCGAGTCTTTGCTTCTAATGCCGCGTATGCAGAAAACATCGCGGAAGTGCCCACTCATTGTCCAGAGTGGCGTCGAGTACAGCTTTGACGAGGATGAGGAGGAAGACGGTTGACGACAGGGTAATTAGTTCGTATTATACTTTGTGACGTGGGCAAAGAACACGAGGACTTCTTGCTTCCTTCCGAATCCAATTACAATTTCGTTACCCTGTACTGAAGGTAGAGAGCCAGGCACTGTCTCTTTGTATTGGCACTTGGAGGAGAATGCATTAATGTATGAGGAGCAAGACCTTTTGGAAAATTTAAAGTCGTTCGGGGACATGTTGGTTGTTAAAGGATGCAGTCGTAATGTGTATGTGCTTATGGCTCAAGTTTTAAGTGGTGAACATTTGTTTTGGGAAGAGATTTTTGATCCATGAGGACACTTGTAGAGGAGAGCGGCTTATCCGAATGATGAAAATATGCATATATTAAAAAGTATATTTAAAAATTAGATCTGTCTTCCAACCCAGAAAAGAGTACCAACATTTCGAATTTGTTTCATGAATTTTCCAATTTCGTGATCTAACTTTTAAATACATTGTATAAAAAATAAATCAAGCTAATAACAAGCTGTTTTAGTTGTACATATCCAGGTTTTCAACTTTCCCGGTCAACTGAAAGTAACATATTTATACTTACCGCAATTTTATTTTAATTTATAACTTTCATTCTAAATATCCTCTAAAATGTCTAAGACATTTAATGTCCTAAAGATGTCCTAAAGACGTTTTAAAGCTTGGGACATCTTTCGTGCTGACATTAGACGTCTTAAGAGCATCCATAGAATGTTCAAAATACATGTTTCAGAAGACGTCTTAGGGATGTCCTAAAAACGTTTCTAGGACATCCTTAATTCTTTTGCCCACTGGGTAATTATTAAAATAATGAAAACTTGAATTTTACTGCAATCAGAAGTAAACTCCCTGTTTTTAAATTAAATTCCCGAAAATGTCTCGGCTTTTTTTTCCAATTAATAAAATTCCCGGTCAAATCCCTGATATCACATTAGGAATTTGTTTTAGCATCCCCTCGATCTACGACCTGGTATCTAAATCTTTCCTTAAAAAGGTCAAGCTCTTAAAGACTCTGTTTCGTCTAATTTGATTTCCATAGACTTATCTTTCCCCCTACTTATCCAACCCATGGGTCGAGTCAGGTCGATCCGTATTAAGAAAAGTAAGGTGGAAGAGTTCTCTTGATGTTTCGGATTGGAGAATGAGCGTGTCGTTGCGCTCAAAAGAGAAGGCTTTTTAACCCCAACCTAACTTGAACGCGCAACGCCCCGCGGTATTCTTTGGCCATGAAGATTGGCGCTTGTGTCTGAGGATGGTGAGGGTTCAGGAGGAGGATGGCGATGGTGCATGGTGTGCATGTGTCGCGTACGGTGTACACGAAAAACGAGGCTCATACACGGTACGAGTCTTCGAAGGGTGCGAGAGCCACGCACTCACCCCCTTCTATCCACCCCTTCTTTTCGTTCTTTCTTGACTCTCCTACCCTCCACATCCTCGGCCCCACTCCTCGCTTTCTTTCTCTCTTCTCACCTCTTTCCTATCTTCGTCTTTTTTCTTTTTTTTTTCCTTCTTCGACGCACGCACGCGCACTTTCGTCGACTTCGTCGGTGAATTCTTTGATCCACACTGTAATTAGTTGGTGGCAGCATAGCAGCCTCCTCCCGGCGGGGGTGGTAGCGAAAATGTTTGAGTGGCGATCAAAGTAGTGCGACTCTGACTTGCGCCGGGCAGAGGGTCGTGATGAAGCAAAATGGTTATAGACCGCTCTCTCACTCGTTTCTCCTGCATGTACGTTTGTGTGAGTGCGTACGTGGAACGAAGTGGAAGAGAATGCCGCAGCAGTTGCTGCAGTTACTACTGATAGCAATACTCTTACGTTCAAAGCAGATTTTTTTATATTAAAGAAAATTTCTTTGAATCAAAAAAACTTTTTTTAATTAAAAGAAATTTTTCCTTTGACCGTATATCAAAGAAATGTTTCTTTGATTCAAAGAAACTGTTTTCTGGGTGTAGAGTAAGCTTTTTTAAGATCGCTTAAAAGGGAGTCTACTAAATTAGAGCGATTTTTTTTGACAAAAATTAAACTTCCAACTTTGACCAGCTGCCATTTTGTCAATTTTTTTTTTTTGCAAAAACCTTCAATTAAGGACTAGAAAAGCTAATAAACTAATGAAATATTTTTGAATGTTTGATTTCACATGATTCAGTCCTGACCAGTGTTGCTCATCACAAAGCACCTCAAAAATATGACACTAAGCCGCATCCGCTAGAACTTTTTGAATAATAAATATTTTTCAATAAAAATTATACGAACTTTTGTTAACACGATGCTGTTTCAAATATACAAACTTTTACCAAAAAGTATTTATTCATGTTTTTCAAAAATTTCTTTTAAAGTTTCACTTTCTTTCGGCATAACAAGTAGGGGTAACCCTTAAGAATAAATACAAAAATTAAATATACGTGCTTCTCGCAATAAAATAACTACTTTCAAAAACAGAAAAAATATTCTCAAATAGAAAATGGAAAAGTGCTAGAACAAAAGGTCTCGATTGCAAAAACACATATTCTCAAAGAGACGTTTCATCATCACTAATACGCAAAAAAAAAAAACAAACATATAAAATTGACAATAGGAAAACGTGGCTTTAACGAATCCTTTTGTTTCTCGACTTCCTGTTGCCTGAAGCGGATTTCTGACTGGTTTTCAAGTCGAATCAACCATTATTTCTTGAACTGACGACGAGAAACCAACTCAAAGGTCTACTTTGAAATTTCAAAGTCAACTGTCTCTGCTTGTGCGAGGCTTAACACTGGGTAATCTATGCGTAAATCTATTGCCACAGAGTAAAGCGAATATCTTTTACCCATGATATACATACCCTTATACTAAGATACATATATATACATATACATATATGTATATATGTGAGTACAGTAGTGGTAGAGGAGCGTCATGATGTGACACGTCGAGTACGCTACTCTGAACCCTCAAAGCCGTCGCGACTCTTGCCATCGCTTTGCCATTGCTTTGCAATTGGTTCGAGAGAGACGCCGATGTATGGAATTTAATGCATTTGCAAGAGGCATGGAAAAACGGAACGCGCAGTGTACCGGAAGCCTAAAGACCACCCTACGATCTTTCACGTACCTCCTTTTCCATATCGATCCCCTCGGTCAAATTGGCACTTGCTTTGAAATGTGTTTCCCTCTGTGGAAACGAGTCAGTCGATTTTGCTTAATGAGAACAAAGGAAAGTTGAGACCATTCACAATTTTCTCCTCTACTTTCACGAAACATATTTTTATTCTTATTTTAATGTTCCGTTAAACGACGAAATCGGGGCCACTTTTCATTAATTTTTTTACTTGTACTCTTGGAAAATATTCGCTGTATTTTATTATTACCGATTTGTACAATTTACAATATTTACACAATTTCTTTGCTTAGTATAGCAGGTTTGAAACTAAATCTAGAAAGACAAGATCAAGTTTTCAAACAGCTATGGCATGCCATGTACTTTAGAGATTTTTCGAGTCTCATCTGGATTCCGAATCCGAGCTTGCACTCTTAAGAAGATTAAGATATTATTCCCGACACTCGAGAAATAACGTGTAATTCGCTTCTTGAAAATTCTCTCCTTAGAGCACCTCTTTGCTCGGAATATCTCTATTTCTCTTATCCCTTCACTCTCAATTCAACGATTTTGTATTAACAGAAGCTTTTCCAAGATATTCTTTGTATAATTCATTGGCTAAAGTCTCCTTAATTAAATTCTGAAGGCAAATAAATGGATACTTCTTGCTTTTGAATAAGAAACTTATCGAATTTTTTAAAACAATATTTGTAGAGGAAAATAATAAAAATTATTCACAAAAAGAGATATTCACTTTTGAAAATAATGACCGGACTCGAAAAATTCTGTCAAGACTATTTTCGATCTTAAAAAATATCTTAATTAATCGTTTCTTTACATATATATATTTTTTTTTTCAATTTTTTTTTATTTTTTCTTTTGTAACTGGTGGAAGTCAAAGTTGAGAGTTGATCGCAAATTTGCTTAAAACCGTCAAGTCTAGGGTTAACTTGCATATTACACATGAGAAACTTGGTGAAAACTCGAACTGAGGATAGCGGATGGTGAGCCTTCGTTAGTTTAGTCTCTTTGACTTAAAGCGACATAACCACGATCAATTTCGCAAACGGGCTACGAGAACGGTGACGAGGGGAAGAGGTGTTCAGGGAATAGAGGAAAGGGGATAGATTCCAGCGCAAAGTCTTCGAAGCATTAATGCATCGAAATGTAGTTACAGTTTATAACTCTATTTCGGGGGATGTGCACGTGACGTGTCCGCCCCCTTTGTAATATTCTGGCATAGATAACAACAAGAAGCGTATGACAAAACCCCTGTCGACGTCTACTTAGAGGTAAGGGCCGGATGTTGTGCACAAGGCGCTTTCTGAGCCTTCTGGAACATCTGTGACGCAATTACTACAAAATACATTCTCTTCTCATCCCACCAATCCAATTGATTAACTAATTATGATTCTGCAAATACTGCTACCCCAAATTTGTAAATTTGAATTCAGATTTTTTCCCACAAATGATTCATTTTCATGCTTTTGCATATCTAGATTGGCACTCTCTAAATTTGAATTAGTGAAAAATCGGTCACTAATTTACTTTAGTGAAAATTTTTACTACAGAGTGTCTACTAAATTATACCCACGAAATTCCCGGACGATATCCGGACAATTCCCACATTTTTCCCGCTTATAAATATAAGGTCCCTCTTTAGATACAAATATCATACAATACATAGTAGGTGCAGACGACATGCGTAACTTGCTCCATTACAATATAACAATTTAAAGTCATTTTTCATTAAATAAAATTTTTTAAATAATTTTTTAAATAAAAATAGGTGAGAAACAAGTTTCAAAAGAGTTTAAGGATTTTCGTAATATTTCAAGATACTTTAAGTGATTGAAAGTAATTTCAAGGAATTTTTTTAAGAATTCTAAGAAGATTTAAGATTTTTAAGAGATTTTATAAAATTTCAAGATGTTTTAATGATTTTAAAGGATTGCAAGCGATTTAAACCGATTAAATGGATTTTAAAAGAATGCAGAAGAATTGAATGATTTTCAAGAAATTTCAAGAAATTTTTAAGAAATTTTATGGGATTTCAAAAAATCTAAAGGATTTTAAGAGATTGTAAATGATGCACAAAAGTTGATACAACTTCACAGCTAGTTTTTTCAATTCTCAATCAACTATACTATTTTTTTAAAGAGACATCCATACTATTTCCAAACTTGTTCCATCTTAAATAAAGTTACAAGGCTGACAAAAAATATGATGCATCGTCACATAAAAAAGAGACCGTAATTAATCTTTGTTCGCTCATCTAGTGATTGATGTACCGTCGCGACAAAAGATCGACGATCGCCCAAGATGATAGAAACAAAATTCTGAAACCGTACGTCTGAAAAAAATTTGGAGACATTGATTTTAGAGCAATCCATTTTCGAAAACCGGTCACAAACTGTATTATCGTTGCGGCAGTTGGGCATTGCTGATGACGGGCGATGCAGATCGAGCATGGAAACGGATGATTTAGTTTAGGGGGTCTGCCTAGAGAAGTGGAGGGGGCTGGGGTGGGTCGAACCCCTCGAAATATTGATTGACATCCAAGTGACAGATTTCACTGGCCACACACCCCTTTAGCCGTGAACTGCAACGTATACCCTGGTCCGTGCTTTCAGTTCCATACATACCCTTTGTCATGTTGATTTGTTGCCTAGCCTACAGTGGTGCCCAATCATGTGTGCCTTTGAACTAAAAAGCTCTCAAATAATAAAATTTAATTTCTTGCGGTAACTCGAATGACGTGCTACTCATTACTCATTGTTCTTTGTCCTACGTTATCATATTTTGCATTTTTAAATTTCCATGAAAAATGTGAAAATGTAAATGCAACGGTATAATGTGATAAAGGCGAGCATATTTGAAAAACAAAGAAAATTTAAAATCATTTCAGTTTAAATTTAACAAGTTTAAATACTAGATGTTTCCATGTAAATAAAAGTTTAACGTGAAGTGTTTAAAAAATTCTATTTTGAAAAGAAATCAAATTTTAAGAGAGGTTTAATGCATTAGGGAGAGAATTGAGATAAACTTTTTTAATTTCAGCTGAATTGAACCCAATAACCGTCGTGCGGGCCATCTTTATTAGCGATCCACGAATTAATCTTCTCGCCTCGGCGGCGGCTAAAAATATCTGTTGCCCAATATCGGTTTGACCCATTCGCAGTTCACTTCTAATGGCAACAAAAATATTTAGCATATACAATTAATGAGAAGATAATTAATTTTGATTAATACTGCCTGATAATTTGTCCTATATCTATTAGTGGTTTACGTTATTAATTGATATCATAATGTCAAGAGGTCACTGACAATTGCTTGTCACTTTAAATAATTACCTCATTATGATGCTTGATATCGAAATACGTATATTTTCATCATTCCAGCCTTTCGATCAATAGTAAGTAAGTCATATTCTAAAAATAAGTATCTTCCAATAAAGAAATAAAGGCTCTGAAAACAACAACAAAGGAAAAAGAGCTAAATTAAAATTTTTTCGAACGGTCGAATCAAAAGCTGTCTGATGGTCACTGTCCACCCCAGACACAACAAAGAAGTCGCGGAAGCATTTATTTTCTCTATTGTAGTCCAACAAATTCCTTTTTTTCGTATTCTTTTTATATCTTTTATTCTGTGCTTTTGGAGCTCTTATCGGATATATATTACATTTGAATTGCACAAGTATTACAAGTTTACTGTAGGCACCACCGAGAAGAGAAAGAGAAAATTAACTCGCTGCGAGTGCTCTTGAGTTGTGAAAAAAACGAGAGAATCCTGCGCCCCGCTCGTCCGGAGAATATAAAGCGAGGTACTCAAGATGTTGATAATCGAGTTATATCCCTCTCGCCTTTCCCCTTCGTACGCAATCCGTCGATCGACTCGTTTCGCTTCGGTATTTCATTTTTTGCTTATATTGCTTCGCAACCCTCCACCTCTAAAACTCGGCGTTTTATTTACTTCAATTGTAAAAGCTTCGATTTATTCAAAAAACGGCGATTCTACAGTCATTTGCAATATTAATATGTATATTAACTAAGATTTAGTTCATAAATCTCAGTCTTGGTTACATCTTAAAACACACCCATTTTTTTTCTCACACATCTTAATTTCTCGAACTTATTTGAATACACCTATTTGAAGTGACCCTTAGCCACGCCTCTTGGTCACATCATAGATCACACCCACTTGCATTGACACGCCCTCAGCCACGCCCACTTTATTTTATCACGCCTTTTCCCTTTTATTAGTCGCGCATCTTGGTCAAATTTTAAACCACAATCCACTTCCCTTATCACGCTTCTTAACCGAACTCAACTGATTTGGATACACCGATCTGTATTAACCCTTGACCTCGCCTCTTTGCCACATCCTATACCACACCCAAGTTTTTTGGCACGCCTTTCAGCCACGCCCATCTCATTTAACCACGCCTATTTGCCTATCTTTTCTTTCCTTGGTTACACTCTTCCATTAATTACATTTTTGGCTATGTTCATTTTCCTTAATTGCGCCTTTGGTCATGCCTTAAATCACGCCCAACATGTAGATTTAGAAAAGAAGAGAAAAAAAGAATAAAAAAATAAAAAGTACAAAGGTATACTTCTTTATTTATTTTCAAATTTAAATTGCTTTCAAATTGATTATTTGGAAATTCGTATTGCCGCCCACTTTCTTGTATATATTATCTAAAAACTTTTAATTGCTCTGTAATTTGAATAATTCTCTTCCCTTGAGAATACGATTTCTCTCTAGTGTGATAAAATGGAGTACATTCTAGTTGAAACAGACTAAAGCACTAAAAAGATGGCAGTATTACTATAAGTGAAGGCGCATGACCGCAATTATTTCCACCCCAACAATATTTCCTCCTCCTGACATTTCAGGAATTTTCCCCGAGGCATTTAGAGAAGATAAAGTTTTCTCATTTCATACAACTTTACAGACGTTTCTGCAATAGATCGTTATACATTTTCTATAAACATCTTCAAACCACAAACTCAATCATCGCATCCAAAAGAGATAACTTGTACTTCAGGCTTCGGACTCTTCGAATTCTGAAAGAGAAATTAAGCTGCCATTCATCTTAAATTATAGCGCATCAAAAAATAGATCTCGTTTGCAAAATGTAGCTTCAAAGTTAAGTTACCTCAAATTATTAAAAAGAATTTCAAAAGCATTTTTTTGTATAAAAAATATATTAATTATATGTAAATCGCATTAGTTCTTGGCATCAATTTAAAAGTTTCGGAGAAATTTGAATAAGGTTTCTGGGTAGGATAAAATCACGGTGTGTGACGCAACATAAAATGTTAAATGCTCTCGTGTTAAAATGCGAGGTAATGCTCTTTCATAGGACACAATCGGCTTATAGAGAAGGCGATGTTTCTTCCCTTCCCTATATTCGATTTTGTGCGATTCGGTGAACAGCAGTTCGATTTACTTTCAGACGAGTTCCTCGTCCCAATAGAAATCGTCGATGGACTATTACCGACGAAACGGTCAGATAAGGTGGGCATGCATATGGAGCGTGCATGTATACTTGTAGAAAGATAATGGAATCGCTACATGTAAAACCCACTCTTCTGCTCTCTCAGAGAAATATATAAGTTTTACTTTGAGAGATTATAAAATCGAATTTATGGGTATCGTTTTTTTTTACATTTACAGTTGAGCGTGCATCTAATTACATAATTAAATTCCAAGTCGTTATTGTGACGAATAAGATGGCCCTTTTCACTTACAAAAATAATCTTTATTTAAGTTTTGTAAAAGCAACCAAATTTTGGTAAAGCCAACAAAATCTAACCAACAAAACTATTTTAACCAAAATTAAAAATTAAATGAATCAGCCAAGTTAAAACAAAATGTGCCAATAAAACTGAGTTTATGTTTTTAAATTTGTAAAATGTACGTTTTATCATTTGTGGGCGTATCAATGAGGAAGAGGATTGACCAATCTGTTCTGTGAACACCGAAGTTGCGTGGCTGGCCCTTCAATATATATATATAATGCAAAATTAAATGAAATTTATCAAGGCCCATGGCGGCCATGATTTGAGGCTACGGAGGTAGAACAAACGTCTTGTACGGTTGCACTATAAATCTATAGGGGAAAAAAAGATCGTTAAGAAAGACCCTAAAAATAAATCCGGCTCTGGTATCTGTCGAACAGGCTTAAGCCTCTGCTGCCTCTGGCATGGCGAGTTCCAAGTATGCTTCGGTTCCATTCGAGTTTGTTTGCTCGACACGCTAGCGACCAATGAGTCGTAATTAGCATCATCAAATTATTATTACGACTCGTGTTTGGCCTGAATTAGTATCCTAAGCAAATGAAATAATGAGAGATACGAATTCAAATTAATGTTCATGTACCTGTGTCGAGTGTATGCAACATTAATAGAATATAACTATATTTCACCTTCAATGTTATATGATCTGCATGATTGAAATTATGTGTGGCTTGTGTGCTAAATTATTATAAGACCACCCGGAAGACCAGAGCAAAAGCGAGTAAAAGTGTGAGATTTAGAGCCTGTTATAGAGCGGTGCAGAATTTCCCTTGTACGAATTTGCATTACAATTTTACAAGATTTATGAAGTTCGTAAAATCAGTTGTCATTTTTATTGCTGGTATCATAATTTCTGTAAATACTGACGGTCATAAAAATGTAGAGAAGCATTTTGCTTGAATTTCAAGCAGAAAGTACAAGAATAAGAATTTGACCTAAGCGTAAATTCAGGATTTATCTTATCAAACTCTTTCAAACTGGGAAATCAGTCATGCTCTTTTTTGAGAAAGGCTGGGATTGAAATCATCTGAAAAATGTTTGTAGAAGATTTTTTGCAGCTGGCTTAACTCGGACGTCTGAAAGTCAACTTCCCAAATCGTCAATTAGAAAAAGCGAGAGTAACGGGTCAACAAAAACATCGAGGAGGCTTAGGCGGGTGATGATTGCTTCGATAGAGCCTGTAATTGAAGATGTGTCAACGGTTGAACGCTACTGAATCATGTCACACGTCAAATGAGTGCTCGGAAACTGTCAACCGGTCCAATTACGTCTTCATAGTTCTAACGACCCAACGAAGCACTAACCCAAGCATCCCACGCGCAAGTTGCACGACAAGTTGACGGCTAAGCGGCGAAAATTATTGGACTTATCGTCCAGTCAGTAGCAATCGAATCTACTCACTTGTTATATTAGGAGGTCCACTCTCCATTGGCACTTTAATAAATCAGTGTTACGATCAACGAGTCGGCTCAATAAATCAGAAAAAGATATTTTTCTCCATTTAGAAAACTTGGATAAGATTCATGCAATGCATTGTATTTATTATTTATCTCATACGTAAATGTATTTGAAGTCGAATTTAATTTATGAGTGCTACTGGAGATTTATTGGACTTAAGGAGAATTGGTAAGGTTTGGTGAGAAAGATTATGATTGTGTAAAAGTATACTCAGAAAATAGGGGTCTGACAATCAGTAGGGATTGAGTCAGTGGGATGTGGGAGAAATGTTTGATTAAAGAATGTTGCACGTGAAAGCGACCTTATAATGTCTTTTTATCCTTATATCAGTAAACTAAGTTTACCTATTTTCTTACTATTAAATTTCATGGAATTTCGCTGATTCAAATTTAGAGCAGGCTTGAAATAATAATGTACGCGAGATTTTAGAGACATTTCGTTACATCATTTTGTTTTCTTTGAAATATGAGTTATGTCGTGAATTTTCGAAGAATGTGAAAAGATTTCAAAAGTTTTCTAAGAATTTTAAGGTATTTTAAATGTTATCATAGAATTTTAAAGAATTTCAAGACGTTTCTAGGAATTTAAAAAGATTTTCACGAATTTGAACGGATTTCAAGAGATTTTTATAATTTTCAAAAAATTTTGTAGAATTTTAAAAGGATTTCGAAGGTTTTCATCATATTTTAAGGGATTTCAAAAGGTTTTTCTAATTTTTAAAAGATTTTGTAGAATTTTTAAGGATTTCATGAATTTTTATGAGATTTTTAACGGTTTTCAGAGATTTTACATGTTGAGAAATTTTAAAGAATTTTAAGGGACGTCGAAGGTTTTCGTGAAATTTTAAGGGACAAGCAAACCAACACGTGCGCGATTATTTTGTTTTCTTTCTTACAACATTTTCGAGTAAAAACCCCTTAAGTCCTTTTTACGATATCCCAACTAATTCCCGAGAACCATCTCATAAGAGAAATAATGAGACGTGATTGTATTTTCTGATTGTTACGGCTTTGAGTAAAGTTTTTATGAAAACTAATGTAGCTGTTTGCTGATTGGTGTATTGAATGTGTATATGCAAAGCGATTGCAACGAAATTAGACCATTCCTGTTACTAAAATCGTCGATTTTCCATTGAAAAAAAAAAAACAATCTTAACTACCGATTGCTGAGAGCGTGAAAAGGAAGAACTAAGGAAACATAAAGTACCCTAATTGCGAGAAAACAACCGGGATATAATCACTATGTCAGCAACGGTCAAGCGGAATTTATTCCTAGACACGATCTTGCCGATAATTACAGAGGTGACTGAACAAACGTTCTCTCGTAGGTGGTTTTCGTGTATGCAACCGTTCTAAGTACTTTTGTACACGCATCCAAGCATAGATGTTTATTTCCTATAGTGTGCTAACAATAAGAGCAAAAAAACGATCGTTAAGGCGTTGAACAAGAGGGAAAAGTAAAGGAAGCGGTGGAGGCGGACGTTGTACCAGCTACATTTAAATAAAGGCATTGTTGATTGCATGGAGTATGAATAATGTTGTTCGTGGGTCTTCTTGGATTATTCAGCAGAGCTCATAACATGCGTGACAATTTCGAGGAAACGAACGCTTTTGGAATTCGAATTTGTCTTTTAGTTTAGGCCCTTATTGCTGGGTGTCACGTACGATTGTGAGACATACGGTAAAAGCGTTTAGCTATAGAAAGGGCTTATGTATGTTCGATAGTGTAAATATATGTTCAAACTTCGTTGACATAATTATCAGTTTAGTTCTAAAATTTGTAAGTCCTCAGCTGCATATATGATGACATGAGAAATTTTGTTTTGAGTTTAATTATAGCAATTTCGAATGACATGTTGTAGTTTAAATTAAGAAAATATTATTCTATGGATAACACATAATAATAATGTATAATATATATAACACAAGATAGAAATTTGTTTGTGTATATAGGTTTGTTTGTAAATTAGGGGTATTCTTCTAATTTAAACTCTAAATAATGGACTTGTTATAATATATAAACTCTTTTCTCCTTTGTCCTGTCTGTGAATATTTGATTTCGAATTACGTGAATACATTATTCCTTCTCACCACAAAAATGAAGATTTCCACATACAGCAATCCTTTTTTGTAAGAAACTTACCTGCAACAGATAAAAAAAATACATATTGTAAAAAATGTGCTAATTTATCAATGTAAAAAAAATAATCTTATTTCTAAGAAATAATTGAATTTACTATCAACAAAAGTATTTGAAAATTATTGGAAAAATTACCGTAGATGAATTAAACTTGGAATTAAGCCGAGAAGATCAACGAACCGGAAAAAGCACTTCACAATAAACTCTTAAAAAAAGAACACTTGAAACTATATGATATGTATAATCATTTAATAGAGGATATAATTCACATTTTATCATGATTGCGTAACATATTTTTGATTCGTGGTTTAATTTGGCTTTCGACCTCTCCAGTCGAGAGTCAAAAGCGAACTGAAAAACGAAGGATGAAAACATCGAGCAAACTACCACTCAAGGACAAATTCCCAAGAAACACAAATCGTAAGAGAAAATAGTAAACAACTCGAAATTAAAAACCCATTTGAGATAAGAACTATAAATTAAATTAGATGGGCTTAATAAATAGAATACAATAGAAATATAAACAATATTTACTTCTTATTTGAGTATGGAATAAAAATTAATAACATGTTATTTTAGGCATAGCTTATTGTTTCTATAACAAAAACCATTAAAAAAATAGGGGCAATTTTGCATGTTTTATGTTTTTTGTACCTCTGTAAACATATCGAAATCATTTTGGCTAAAACAAGTGTGCAGCAGACCGGAAATTACCGGAAATAGTCCCATTGATGACTTTATAGGCACGTGGCAAAGATTATGATCGAAAGCGAAGAACTTCTGCCTCATTTCGGCAGTAATAAAATAACGTTTTACGAGCGTTAAACGATCGTAAAACTCGTGCACCCTGCTTGCATGCGTAACTTTCACACTCCAGACAAGGGTTTATCCCTGCGGGTACACCCAGTTCATCCTGACATTTCATTGATGTGGTTAGTTACTGGTAAATTCACAAGCGGTCTGCAAATAGCACAGCTTGATTTTCATGGAATGTCTGGAATAATCCCCATAAATTTATCGACTATAAAATGAAAATGTGTTGACAATAATAAAATAACTTCACATACGTACAAAAATGCTTTTCCTATTCTTGCATCAACTTTTTTTTAATCAATCGCTTTTATCATTCATTTTTTCTACTTTTCTTTCCTTTTTAATCAATCGCTTAATCACAGTAAAAATCTTGTATTAAATATTTAAGACCTGAAATGTTCTTATTGTCTTTTGAAATAAATCTTCCATTATTCAACCTCGAAAAACGGAAAAAAAATCATTCATACTTTTAAGTAAAATGTATTAATATTAGATCATTTGATTTTTTTACGGCGCAAGAAATCTTCTACTTTCTTAAATTAGCTATGAATTTTGGTTATTTGAAGACTTATGGATGACAACAAAATTTTTCATAATTGCAAATAACCATAACTTCCGTAATATTAAATTAAATGGATTCGTCTCGACACAAGGAATCTTTCTTTTCCTTACATAAGTTTTGAATTTTGATTATTTGAGAACTTATAGTCGAAAAATCAGTTTTACAAAAATTATAAAAGTGCATAAAAATTGTAAAATTCAATATTTTGAGGAATCCTTGGGCACGTTTTGAGGTAGGTATTGGTTGTGCAAATAAGCCCTAGAAAATTTCATCAATTTATCTAGCATTGCCAAAAAAACCATTTCAAAAATATTGGAAAATGTAACGACTACAAAGCTTTGTCTATGAGGAAGCAAAATAATATACTATACAATAATCTAAGCAATAATAAAATGATCTTCATTTTTCTGGTCTTACTGTTCTAATTTGTAGAAAAAAAAAACATCAAGAGAAATGAAATTTCCTGGTTCAAACCCAGGCAGAGATGGATTTTTTTTTATTTTCTAAAAATAGTAAGAAGAAAAATTAAAATCACAATAAAAGTTTATGTTCGCTCTTAAAAAAAGGTAATATCATAGTAATTTTTATTCATAAATAATTTTTCATTTAAGAAAATATTTCTGCTTAATTTAATTAAAATCTTAAAGAGTTTTTCATCTTTCTGATAGGAGTTTAGAATGCAATGGAGAAAAATTTGTTGGCAGTGCTCAGAAGGTAAATACTTGCTTTTCTTTAACGGAGAATTACGGAGAGAAAAAGGGTGAGTGAGTCAAAAAATAAGGGTTGGCTTGAGGAAGGGCTAAAAGGAAAAGTCTGAAAAAGGGAAGAGAAGTACGGTAAAGCAAAGGGATATGGAAACGAAAAGGTGAGGAGTTTGTTTCAGCGCGTTTCGAGCCAAAAAGAAAAGCCTCCTGTTTGCTTAACCTCACAAAAAGAAACAATATGGGTGAGGTAAAGGAAAAGGAAGACAAGGAGAAAAGTTAATACTTGGGAAGCTTAGACGCTGCATTTACGTGGAGGCAGGAAAAAGAAATTCGCTTTGGCACGGTAGTTCATTTCCCGTCGGATAGTGTATATTGTTCACTTGAGAGAAGTTTAACTGAAGTGGGATACAAGGTTAATATGTATTTCGGATTAAAGGATCAAGAAATAAGCAAATAATACAACATTTCTGCCTACAAAAATATGAATTGTAGAAAGTCTTTTTAAATAACCTAGTTTTTGAATTTTTGAAACTTCCAAGTAATTTCAGTTCACTTTTTTCTATTCCAAGGCATTTCCATGAAAAAGCAACGACAATAGAGACTGTCTCAATTGCTACAAGTCTTGAAACCATTAGCAAGAAAAATGCAAAAGAATATATTTTAAAATGTCATTAGTGTTTTGATTTAAGAAAAATTATGCAGTCTTCATCTACTTAAGTACTTGCAGCAATCCAAAGAATTTCCTCAAGTAAGGAATCCTGCCGAGCGTAGTGTGCTTGCCTTTTCTTATCATTTCTTAGGAACGGGCGTGTGAGGACAAAAAGGCAAAGCACATGCACATCCAACTCGTATTTCTTAGTTCCTTCGTAATTCTTGCATTGTTTTTCCAATGAAGAGAACAAGAAGAAAAGGCAAGACGTCTTGAGACGTTGGTCTCGTCGTTATTCGTTCGTTCGTCGCAGCTTCATTTTTATCACCTGACTTTGTACAAAAGATTGGTAATTCACACATTCGCATTTCGTCTTTTCCTAGAAGGTTCAACTGCAACCAGGCAATGAGAACGGCAAATATTTCCTGTTTACTGGAGAATAAGCGAACGTGTTGGTATATCGATGTAAATGAGACGTGACATTGCTATGGTAATTTGAGGCAGCAGAGACGTACTTTCTAATCCATCTAGTGACGATATAATCCCTGAATTTATACATGGAACCATCAGGGTTACCCTCTGAATCCTCGTGGGATCCCTCGACAGAATAAATTCAAAATATTAAAGCGGGAAATTATCTCTTTGAGAGAAATAAGTCTATATTCTAAACCGTAAAACAAAAGAATATAATCTCTCGTTTATTAAGATTCGCAATCTTTTCCAACACCTGCCCGTACAGAACTTGCCTTATTTAGCCGTATTTAAAATGGGTTGCTGGTTATATTTATACATTGGAAAATTAACTAATATGTATATTGTGGACAAATACGCAAATATTTCTATTACCTTTAAACAGCTTTTCACAAAATTATTATTAAACTACATTTTATGATTATATTTTTTTTAATAATTTTTAATAACTAGAAATTTAAAGAGATTTCAAAAGATTACAAGAGTTTTTAAGTGATCTCAAAGGATTTCAAAAGATTTCAAGAGGTTTCAAGGGATTACAACAAATTTTAGCATATTTCAAGAGATTTAACAGAATCCAAAAACATTTTTTGACTTTAAATTACTTCAAAATTGTGAAACTTTTTTGAATTTTTTGAAATTCCGTAAAATCTATTAAATCTCTTGAAATCCTTTCACATGTCTAGATATCTTTGAAATTTCTTGAAAATCCTTAAGCTTTTTGGTATTCTTTTAAAATCTTTTGAAAATTTTAATTATCATTAAAAATCCCTTGAAATACTTGCAAATATATTAAAATTAATTGAAAATTTTGAAATTATTTTGACTTTTTTTAAAATTCCTTTAAAATTCCTTAAAACCACTTGAAATCTTTTGAATTACTTAAAATCAGTTGGCAGCTCTGATCTTGATTCTAAAGTTCAGACGGCGAATAGAAATCCAACCAATATGTGAAAAGAGAATGTGGCTTCACATTTCGAGATTGCGAGAATCTATATTTTCGACGTAATTACTACCTCTTTTTTATAATAAGATTTTTTTCAGAAAATGAACTAGTTAAGCAAACAAATATTGCAAATAATTAATTCAGAATGGTTTTTTAATCTTGATGGGGTATTGACGAGTTTTCCCTACTTGGGGTATTTAATTTAGCAGTGAGAGCGTCACCCGCCTAGTGGGGTCCTTGCCAGTTTTCCAGATCAGAGCCACACTAGAACTGGGACAAACTGGTCAAGGTCCCATCAAAATTTCTGCATGGGTTATTAAGGTACCCAATTTTTTTTCCAACACCTTGTAGTAATTTTAAAATCTCGAAAGCTCATTTCATTTTTTCACAGTTTCTGTATTTGCCTTCCAACTGCAATGACTCGGTTTTGTGCCTTAAAATAAAACGCTTGCCGGATATCGTGAAAATAGTCGTCGTGGTGTTTATGACCAAAAGCCAGTCGGTCTGTTGGCTGTGTTGGCGTGTCCCTAATAAACACTGTTCGCAAAATCCCGCTTCGGGGATTGATCGCCTTTCGTGAATAATTTGCTTTCATTTTAGCATATATAGGATAGCCCTGGATGCTGCGGTTAAGTCGGATTAACAGTGACATCTCATGAGGATGGGAAGTAGCATATTGGGGGAACTGAGTGAGTGTGTTGTTCATGAGATCCAACAGCTGGCGAAACAGCTTTTTAAAGGCGCAGATAGACAAACCCGTATCGATAACGTATAGTCAGAACAGAGAAAAAATTCCTGATGCCCATTGTCAGTTTTGGTTTCAAAGTAACATGTTTGAGATTGACACAGCTTCTTTTCTGTTTACTGACATTTGAGAAAACCTAGCACACCCCAAATTTTTGTGTCATGTGTCAGAGGGTCACCGTATTAAAAAAAGATGTGAAAACAGTTGTTCATTTTTTATTTGATCTCGAATGATTAAGAGATTTATAATTCAAGTGTATACTAAAAAAATATTTCCAAAAGGTCAACTAATGTTGTTACTAAATCAAAATTGTCTCAGGAGAAGTAGGTTTTTTCCTTTACCATAAAAGATTGAGCATTGGAGTCCTTTAGTAGTATCTACTATAGGTATACAATGTCCAATGTACATTGTTGTACAATGGGAGCTTTTATGGTGCCTACATAAGCTCTTACGACGCCATTGCTTTTCTTTGCCTCTATTAGTTTCTGCTTCGTTAAGGATTATTTTCTGAAAGAAAGCGAAGACACTAAATGGATCGTTTCCAGCTTTCTGAGTAGTTGAGAGGCGTTAGAAGACTACACACTAACAACAGGATCCAGTTGACGCCATTACGAAGAAATTTTCCTATTTTAACAGAAGGAGATATAGACAGGAAGACACTGTCCCATGTCTCATTTGCTGAACGGCGCCAACCCCACGTTTCTCCTTGACGAAAGCCACGAAAACCTAAACAAACGTCTTCCATCTACTAAAAACCACAAGTTGTTCGGAACCTACAAATTGATTTTACGCGTTTGTTTATGTTATTTCTACCTAAGTTACCAAATTAGGCTTGTATAAATACAATTTTGTTATTACTCTAAAGAGAAAAAGAAAAAGGGGGAAAGACAATGATTACTCTTGGAAAATTTGTCGCTTACGAAAATAATCAGGAACATATGGTGCAATCTTAAATAATTTAAAGTAGACCCTTGAAGATTTAAAAATCATTTCTTTTCTCATGGTTGATACTGATCAACATGAATTAAGAAAGATACTGATTTTAGTTTCGACAACTAGAAAACAAAAATCTTAAAGGGCTAAACAATCGTAAAATGAATTTATGAGAAAAAATTAGCGAGAACTGTACGCAACAGTTTTTAGCTGTTTATTTTGTTTGAAGTAGAAAATAAATCTGGCAAAAGATTTACGCCTCTCTAACTTAGCATGGATGTGTTATTTTTAGTAGTACCTCTAAGATTACGTCATTTTTTGCTCCTGGGTAGTCGCCCAGGGCGTGTACACATGTGATTATTATTGCATTTAAATTGGCGAGGTGTTACCCTCTGGAACGATAGAAGCTTTGGCAGGAACCGCAAATATTGGCCTATTACGTATCACAATGATCCCTTGCCGCTGAACCGCATCCACACCCGCGAACTACGAAAGCCCATGAATAAGCCAACAGAGAGACCTGGGCAACACGATTCCAATTTTGGTCGTGTTTTCCTTCCAGTTCGTGTAAGCAGGGTTATATTGATTTCCAACCTCTGTATCGTCATCGCGTGATCAAGAAAATTGCTGACGTAGTGGAACGCGACAATATAATTTTATATAGTCGGATTATAATTATTTCCTCGTTGTGATGTAGTACATAAAGTTAATATCACGGCGTACGTCTAAAACCAAGAACTGCCACGCTAGACCACAATGTAACCCTTAATTATCCTTCGATCGAGGCCTCTCACTTGTGGTCGATAACCTACTTACTGATTACAATAGGGAATTAAGGGGAGAAGTCTACTATACCGAACGCAATTATAGAGATACTCACTTTCCAACAAACCAAGTTGATGTGACATTTATTTCGACAGAGTAATAATTTAGGTGGAACTAATTGAGGGACTTGAGATTTGATTTACAATTGTTGCCAAGCTTTATAGCGGAAGAAATTTGACATTTTTATCTGGTGATGGAGAGCTTGTGAACTTCTACAATAATTGAATCACATATATGTAACGAGATATTGATTGAAAAAAAATACAGATTCAGTGGGTATGAATAAGAACGTAAGTTGATTTTGAGTAGAAGAGATATCGTAGGAAATAATTAATGTACGAAGTACACATACAAATTTATTAGTTTAAGTACCTTTTTTTGTAAAGTGACGATTACTGAAAATTTCAGTGACTTTTCACTGATTCTCAGTGGATTTTCATTGATTAAAATCGTAAGAAAAGAGTCACTGAGAATCAGTGAACTTCCACAGATTCAATTTTAGAGAGCTGGAAGTAATAAATAATTTTCTTTGCTTAATAATAATAATAGTTCTTTGCTTGTGACTATTTGTAGCTTTCTTAACTTCCAATCGCCTCATATACATTTCAACCAAGTTTCCACAACAGTGAAGTTTACTTTCCTAAAGAGCAATTCTCGACTTCTCTTCTTTACTCCAACTGATAAGAAGTAGGTCACCTTTTAATTTCGACCAGCATTCAAACATCTCAGCCTTCCCGATCTCAGAAATTAATATCAAGATATTGCAAAAATATACATTTATTATAGAAAATACTGGAAGAGCGAAACAAAATATCACTTTTATTGGTTTCTAATATAGAGTTCATTTTAAGGGCATGTGGTAATTACCATAAGAGCAAATTTAGTTCCGCCAACTTTACGTTCGCAATAATAAATATTTTTCGGTCAAATTAGGCTACTTATCTCCGTCTGCATGAATCGGAGTTAAATAGCTTGGTTTTAATAAAAAAAATAGTATATTATACATATAACTAGGGGGAGATCCTTCTTTTTCAACGGTGAGGAAAATGTACTAAATTGAACCGTCGCTTCGTAGAAAGGGGTATAACATTTTTTAATCTGAGCGCAAACTGATCCTACAATGTAAAAATTACAAATATAAAAATATTTTTTGATATTATACAAGCAAATAAATTACTTGAAATAAATTCCCAAAAATAAAAGTTGAAAAAAAATTTCAAAAGGGGTGAGAAGTCTTAGCGCTTCGATCAAGAAATTGTATACCTTCTTGTACGGAATTTTATAAGAGGGAAAAGAGATTGCATTTCCCGACCACAATCCAGCACAAGTTTGGTTTTTCTCAAAATTTGATTATTTTGAGACTTGTAGGTTTTTTGAGTTGTAATATGAGAACTGTTAACTTACACCCGAATTCAGGATTATAGTCGATTCCAACTCAGAACCATCAATTTCGCAAATTTTACGTATAGCATTCGATTATTTAAAAAATATTAATTGTATTTTACTACTTTACAGAAATTCGGTTGCATTATTAATTAAATTTTTTCCATTCTTCTTTCATTTCCGTACAAATATGATAACGTTTAGGTCTCATCGCAGTCCACTTATCGTAATTGCAGTTTCATCATGAGGCAAATTGAAAAACAGATTTTTCTCTTTATTTTCTTAAAATTCAGCACTAATTTACCCCAAGAACCTTGCGGATCAAAATCTATTCGAAATCATGCGTTTTTTCTTGCTGCTCGGGGGGCAAAAATCGGCACTTTCTGAACACCCTCCTTTCAAGTTTGGATCATCTGGAACTTATCTTTTCTCTGTGCACCCAGAAAACAGTTTCTTTGAATCAAAGAAACATTTCTTTGATATACGGTCAAAGAAAAAATTTCTTTGAATT
>JAUESH010000015.1:11079858-11104849 GCA_032275165.1 Synergus magnus | reverse complement strand
TTTACCTCCGCCTGTACAAAGTGGAGGTAAATGGCCTAGCTTTAGGAAAAAATATTTATTATTGCGAGCATAAAGTTGGAGAAATTAAATTTTCTCCTGTGGCAATTACCACATGCCCTTAAAGAAAATTTCTTTGAATCAAAAAAACTTTTTTTAATTTAAAGAAATTTTTTCTTTGACCGTATATCAAAGAAATGTTCCATTGATTCAAAGAAACTGTTTTCTGGGTGTGATGGCTGATGTTGCTCAAAATATTGATATCCAGAGCTCAACCGAATACAACTCAATTTGGCAAATGTCTGCAGATTTTGAATCCAATTTTCAGATAATAATGACTTTGAAGATATATGTGTTGAAAATACTTCTATGTTATTAATTGGATACTTTGAGTCCTACTAATATGTCCTACTAATTAGTCCTACTAATATTTTCAGAATATGGGATTAGTGTATTTCGAGAAAAACAGAGAGCAAAGGACGTAAGAAAGTAAGTAAAAGAAAGGGAGAAAGAAAGAAAGAAGAGGAACTAAAGAAAGCAAAAAAGAATAGTTTCTCGTCCCGCAGGATTTGTTGAGCATTGTTGGGACTCGTTTGGATCGTCGCCTGTCGGTGATGCAGCGCCAACGTTTTCCAGCAACCCCTCCCCCTCAGCCAACAATTCTGCTCTCTATTGGTAACGTTCTTCCTCTCTGTCCACCCTTCTTCGCAGGAACGGGCTGCCTTTCAGGGGTGGCTCGAGACTGTCACTTGGTGATGGATGATTGTACCCAAACGCGATCAATTCGCCTACTCGCGTGCGCGCGTGGTAAGGTCGCACCCTCCAATACGTACACATTAAATTTCTCTGTAGCTCTATACTGGGTGTCCAAAATTGGCACCTCCACTGCACGTGGTGTCGGCTTTTATTGATCTTTTCTTTGCTGTATTTTTACAAGGGCAATGCATTTGGCTGAAAATTTCGAAGAGGGAGAGGAAAAATCATTTTCCGATTTATAGGATTCTATAATGATTTATATTTATATTTAAATCAGGTAGATTTAGTAGAGAACAGGATAATGAGATTATTTTGAATCAGAATAGAACAGTTATCCTGGGAAAATTCAAAATAAAATACAGAAGTGGATATCATATCGGAAAAGAAGAATTGACGAATAAAGGAGTACCTATTACTACTGGAAGAAGGAATGAAGGATATTGTGTGAAAATTAGATAACGCTCTTCGATTCGTTGAAAAGAATGAGATAAATCTCATATATCATAGCGTAAAAGCAGAAAGAGTAGATATCTTTTAAAATAAGAATAAAAAATGATAGATTTTTTATTTATACTAGCAAAACAACTCGCGCGCAAATTCTTTTTTTTTTTCCTTTTTACAACTTCAAGCCATTCAAAAGCCGATCAAGTTTGAAACAAAAATGTATGCGAGATTTTCGAGACATTTCGTTACACCACATTTTTTTAGGGAGGATTTTCAAGAGGTTTCTAGGAATTTTAAGGGATTTTGAGAATTTGTAAGTGTTTTTGAAGAATTCTAAAGGAATTTAAGGGATTTAAGGGTTGTGAAATTTTCAGGCATTTTAAGAGATTTCGTGAAATTTTAAGAGATTTCAAAAGGTTTCTAGGGGTTTTAAGGGATTTTAAATGTTGTAGAATTTTAAGAGATTTTTCTGATTTTTAAAAGATTTTGTAGAATTTTTAAGGATTTCATGGAATTTGATGAGAGTTCTAATGATTTAAAATAATTTTAAATGTTAAGGAATTTCAAGAGGTGTTTAGGTATGTACTTTTAGAGATTTTCACGAATTTTAACATAAATTTCAAGAGATAGATGATTTTGAAGATTTTTTAAAAACTTTTTATGGGATTTCAAGAGCTGTCTAGGAATTTTAAGAGATTTTAACGAATTTTAAGGAATTTAGAAGATTTTCATGAAACCAACGGGATTATCAAACCAACACGTGCACAATTATTTTGTTTTCCTTCTTACAACTTTAAGTCGTTCGAAAGTCATTGAGGGTTGCAACAACAGTGTATGCGCAGTATGCGAGATTTTCGAGACATTTCGTCACACCACCTGTTTTTAGAGAAAGACGCTGGATGTAATCGAGAAATTTTTATAGTAGGTAATTGAATAAAAAAATGGAATTGTTAAATATTGTAATACAAATCCAAAGAATGAGAAATCACAAAACCGCACTCCTATTGAGACTCTTTTTTGGTGAAAAATTGAAATTTCAACCAAGTGGCACTATATCCTGACATATGAGATGTAGGATGCACGTTCCAAGAGCATTTGTCATTTTAGTCCCTTTGTCGCCGAATTTTGAAAATCGGGGTTGTACAGATAAATATAAACGATGGTATTTATGAGGCTGGATAAAAGCGATCGTCCTCGTAGTTTGTTTTCCCTCGAAGGCATCTCTCAACTTGCTCAACGTACCTAACGTCCTACTCTCCACCGTCTAATTTGCATAGCAAATTTTAATCAACCTAACCTCAAACTGTGATATATACCCTGCACATACATACATATATGTATGCATTACGTATTTAACAGTACGTAGGAGACCAGGCAAGTGTAAGTGCAATCCAGAAACTCGACAGCGCTCGTGCGTTCATCACCCCGTAATTACTTTCCTCTCCTGGTGTACGTTAATTCAAATTGCTTTCGAATTACCTAACGTGCGAGGCCCTCTTACCCTCTCCCCCACATCCCTCTTTTTGAGACGCACCACTTAACAGTAAGCTGGAGAATTCTCCGTTCGCCATCGGCACCCAAAGCGTTACCTACATCACAGCTACCGGAAGTGATGGCAAAAGTGAAAGAGCCACTCTTATTGGTTTCGAGCAAGGATCGGAATATCTAAGTTTTAAAGGATCCAGCAAAGGTCCAGTTTAGGGAGGATCCATCAGGACCCTCAAGAATTTTAAAAGGTCCACTCAGAACTCCCCTTAAGAAAAGTTACGGACCTTTAGAAGTCAATGTTGCATAATGATACTCGAGATACTCGATTGTTTTGCTCATTTCCAAGTGTTCGAGAAGCATTCTCAAAAACTGAGAATTTCATAGTCACAGTGATGATATTCTTTAATTTCACATGTCAATTGAAAAAACAGTTGATGTAAGTACCATGTACGATATAAACAATTTTTCGAGAAGCTCACTTATATAAGACGAGATGAGATTTAATAAAAAAAAAAAAAAAAAGACGAGAGCTTTTCGCGTTATTATTCATTTTTCGTATTTCTTGCTCAAATGCAACACTATTAGAAGTTTTAAAGAGATCAGATTTTTATGGATTTTAAAAAGTTCAAGTCCAGAACCGCGCCCTTCAGAACCGTAAATAGTGCAGGTCCAAACCTGACGTTTAAGACCTCATTTAAAGGGTCCGGCCAAACTCGGACCTTCAAGGAACCTTTAAACTTGAGTGCAAACTAAAAATTTTTGATCTTTGATCTAGCTTGATAGAGATTCTTCTAACTTAAAATATATGTATAGATATTGTCATCATTGCACTTTGACAACTAAATGATGGAATTTATTTTCTATTTGATATATGCTTTCTCTGTGGGAAGGACATTTCTCATGAAGTGGGGAGAAAGTAAATATACTCCGTAATGAATGTCTTCATAGTAATTTGCAGCGTTTTTTTCTCAGTGAATATACCTCTTTGATTTATAGTATGCGTTTTTTGAAATTGTATGCTAAATTTTTCTCCTCTGAAGATATTTCTTAGGGAGTATTCAGGAAGCATATTATATCACAAGTACCTTTAACTCCTAAAGGATTTTAAAAAAGTTGAAAGAACTTTAAAGGACCTTAGAATTTGGAGTTCTTCAAAATCTTTTGAACTCTTTTGAAAATCCCTTAGGAATTAAAAGTACATGTGAAGAATTCTTTTGAGATTCGTAAGAAGTCATTAATTCTTAATTTCAAGAAGTTTCTGGGAGTTTTAAGAGATTTTCACGAATTCTAACGGATTTCAAGATATTTTTATCACAATTAATTAAAAGTATTAATAAAATAAAATTTGTAATAAATAAAATCAAATTGATCATGATAAAAAAATTAACCTTGAAATATTTTTTGGAGCCAACTTTATAGATGTGTAGTCCTATAATTATTATTATTAGTATTAGTTAGAGAGTGTAGAAAAGCTCAAAATTTGGTAACTATATGACGGCACCCATCCGAGTACAACCGAGTCAAGCGCTGCTTATCTTCGGTGATCGGATGAAAAACCTTAAAAAATTTCATATGTTCAAGCGCATAACCTTAACTATTTCTACATCCAATGATCAACGTTTACTACCTATAGGCTATATCTACTTATTGAATTTAATCATTTTTCATCCATTAGCTCTAAAAGGACATACGTAATTAATGGCCGCTCTATCTCAAAAAGGTGATACGATATTTTAATTACATAGTCAAAATTGATGGAAGTTAATAATTAAATATATTTATTAATCCTTAATTGATGCACAGAAAAAATGAAAATAAAAGAATAAGACGAAAAAATTTTATTTGATATTTAGTATAAATATTATTTACCTCATCTACAAAAATATCACCTTATATCAGGTTTCTTACCAAAAGAAACACTTATTTTCTAAACAATCTTTCTCTTAACGAGCACTTTTTAAAATAACCTTCGTTCAACAAAAAAGTGGAATACATAGGAAGAAATATTTCTATCTATTCCCCACGGACGTTGACATCAATAATTAAGTAGTCGTAGCAGTGACATGTCAATAATCACTTCCGGTTTTCTTTAAATCCAACAAACAAAAATCCTATCGTCTATTCCTTTGCAAAACATCTACAAAAAATGGACAAATTCGAATCCCAATTAACTTCTACTTTCGGAAAGAGAATCCCTATCCGCGGAAAGTTTCGTCGCCAATATTTACACGCACACCTGATTAAACTTCCGGCCAATAAGGCGTCGTATGCAAAGCGCGAATTGAATAGCACCAGAGTTTTAGCAAGGTGCAAATTTGCACAAGCAATCGCGCGAAAACCAATAGCGTTAATTGGCTTCTGCATCTAGTATTACATCCTTCGATAACTCCTGGCCGTCTTCATAGTCTTTTTATCATTCGAAATTACTCAGCTTTCATCAACAATATCTGCTTTTCACAAAAGTGCTTCTCCCTCATCATCGCGGCAAGCAATATATTTCAAAAGAATGAAAGTCCGAGTGGGAAAGTTCAACGACCTTGTAGGGGTTGTTTTTATTCTATGATGCCCACATTAATAATAGAGAGTATTTATTTACTCAAATTAAAGTGAAGGCACTGTAAAGCACATTTAAAGTACTTATTGTTTACCCTTTACCCTCACGTGACTTTATAGCGAGTTGGTACTTACCGGAAAAAAGACAAGCTGAAAAGGCTGATCGAGACAGAAAGTAGAAGTGAGAAGAGGTTAAAAACAAGGGTAGAGGCACGGCTCACAATTTTTTTTACACAAAATCGAGGGCCTATCACTGATTTAAAAGGTCCTCGATCGATTAGCCGGGGGCTTCGATCACTATGAACACCGGAAACCGGCAGCAACACGCCGGAAATATGGCTTAACCTTGAACACAGTGGTTCCGACGGTACGCGAAAGTGTTTTGGGTGGCGTGTGGCAACACGATGCTGGCGACACCGGTCGACAGCCGGCAAAATCGGCGGAAATCGATAGGACAACGGCGCACATGCGTAAATCAGGCGCGACCAGACCAGAAGGGGTTCTAGACATTGCTCCCCAAAGTAATGTGAATTTCTTTTTCCATTTGACTTCTCTCTTTCACTTTCTATATTCTTCTTCCCTCTCTCTGCTTACTCTTAGTCTTCCTCAGACGAGCGTTTTTCTTTTCGTATATCGTACCGCTTCTTGCGAATTTCTTCGTGCGTAACTAGCAGCGCGACGCACGAATTCACCCTTAAGACGCATGTATCAATCTAATTTTCCTTAAGGAAAAAGATTCTTAAGTATGTTGCAGGAGCTTCTTGAAGTCTCGCTTTTATAAAGATTTGCTGCAAGCTGTGCTTTTAAATGATCTATTGTGCTAAACTCTTGCCCGAGTAGTGCTTAAGGTTGCAGAAACCTCACAGCAAGGTTACTGAAATATTACTGCAAAACTTTACAACAAATATAAAAACCTTGCCAAAATTGTCCCACAACATTGCCCAAACCTTATCACAGCCTTTTTCAACACTTATCTAAATCTGATAACAAACCTAGCTTTTGCCACAATTTTACCATAAGCTTGTCAAAATCTTGATAACAGATATTCGAAATTTAATGTTTCTCACCAAAAAATGCTGCTTAGAAATCGAAGTTCAAGAAAGGTTGCACAAAGCCCCATTTCCTTTAAGAAAAAGATAAATAATTACATCTCAAAATACAGAGGGATTCAATTTATTATTCGCCGCTGCGCGCCTGAACTGCTTTTAGATCCTTCAAGTGTGGGTAGAGAAAAAAGAAGATTGGAGGTAAGCTTGGGTATTCATAAGGAAAGAAGAGTCTTTTTCTACAAGAGCCTGAAAATTTCAGACTACAGGGACAAAAATATTGAGAAATGTATATTCCATTACCTGCAAAGATGTTAGTGGAGATTTGAGATAAAAATAAAAATTCAGGATCTCCGCAAAGGAATTTATCGTAGGGTGAGGATAATGCCTCTTCTTTATGGAGAAAAGACAAATTATTTGTCTTCAAAAATGATTTTCGCCAACATTTTAGGGAATTTCTCTAAAACGTCTCGGAATTTACTAAAACATTTGGGAAAATTTTATAAAATTTAGGAAATTGAACAACACCTACAATTTTTTAGGGAATTTTCCTAAATTACCTATTGGTAATTTTCTGGAAAAAAATATGGAATATTTCCTAAATCTGAATTTTCAGTCATCATCTACAAATGGCGTAACTTCTTTTGGGAAATTTGGTTAATCCCTCCCCTTTCATGAGCATTTTGGGAATTTTCCCTACCAAATATTTGAGAAAATTCCAGAAAGTTTGTGGAAATTAGCATCTCAACAATTTTTTGGAATATTCCCGAAGAAATTTTTTATAGTGTTGTTTCTCTTCAAGCTAAACTGTGAATAAAGTGGATGTTTTGGACAAAATAATTTGATTCCTTCGCATATACTTTCAAAAATAAGTGAATTTCACACCGCAATAATTCTGTCTTGTTGGATTTCCATTGGAACCTTAAAATTGAATCTATCTAATACTCTAATTTTTCCTGTGTAGAATTTGATGGTACTTTTAGGTTGACTGCCAATGTTTTTACGGACTTCACATAACGAAGTCATCGATCGCCATTGAGTCCATTTCCCGCGGACAAGGTAAAAATAGAGCTAGCTGGGTCGATGGTCCCTGGACATAAAAAATGCATAAACTTCCTTACATCCCTCTCCTAATTGTCGGAATTCGTGCTGTATAAAGGCGAGCAGGAGCGACTGAAAAAGTCGAGAAATAAGGCAAAGGGAAGCGAACGCTGTTATAGGCGCATCAAACCGGCAGGAATTGGACAATCGCCAAACTTGTCTACGGATCTTGCCAGGAGATTTTGCATCGCGTTATGTTTTAACTCAAAAGAGCAATGGCACGGAATCGTACTTTCTATCTCGACAATTTCTACCCTGTTCTCGCTCGTACTCCACATTCTCTCTTACGGCAATGAATATGTTTCCTCTATCGTCTCGTCGGAGTTGATGTATGTAACTTCAGTCGTGAAAGGATTATAAAAAAGCGGGGTTATATCTCGCGAAATCTTTCGAAGAAGAGTACGATGGTGTAAAAGAAATTGCTCTGCAAGAATCCAGATTGTGCAACCAAGAGGAATCAAGAGCAGTTTATTCCGGTTGATGGAAATGATACTGGAAGAGTTAAAGAAGTTTGAGGGAAAATAAGGTGATATGGATATGGATATGCAAATCCAGTTGAGATTAATGTACTCTTTCTTATTGCGAAATAAAAATATTATCATGCATAAAAGCATTGTTTCCATAAAGATTTTTATGGTAAAAGTAGGAAAATAAAGAGATATGACTTTCAAAAGAAAACATGAAAAGAGTTATTTGAAAAATTGCTAAAACCTTCTTATTTAACCCAAATATTTTTTTTTAGGGCAAAAACAAATGCCTATAAAAAGAAACCACCCCTATGGTTAAATATTTATATTTTGTTTTCTTATGATTTTCTACTCAGTGTTTTCATCTCTAAGGATTGTTGTTGTTCCTTTGTAAGGGTGCATTTCTTAGAAGACAGAGCCTCTTAAATCTACATTAAGTTATTCAGGAACCTAAATATTAAGAGACGAATTTCATTTAAAATTCTAAGAAAATAAAGTATAAATTTTGTACCTGAATAGAAATTCGTTGAACTACACTCGATCTTATTAGGTTTGTGGTTTGGCCCTAGACAGACCCCGGCAATGACACTGCAAGAAAAAATTTTCATTATCAAATGTAGGCCAATAAGCATAATGTAAACTTCAGGTTATTCATATTTTATGCTGATTTTTTCTTATGCTTGATTCTTAGACAATTGAGAATATTAAAATATATGAAAATTACTTGTGAACTGATGTCTGAAACAGCTCATTATTACTTTAAAGTTATAATTTTTATTGCCTACGAAGCAATATCACTATTATTAAGTGTTATTAAATATACCAAAACTCTAAACTATAATAAAAGAAATATGATGTTTTGAAAAGAATATAAGACATTCTTTTTTCATTATTATTCATTAGCCTAATTACATTCTTTTCTCTTCACATTTTTCCACAAGCCTATTTTAATTTTTTACTTCTTCTCCACCTATTTTCGGTTATACTAATCGATCCTGACATCAATCATTGTTTCCAGTAATCACCGAGCCTATTCTTCCAAACTTTTCAACACGAAGGGGTGCAGCAATCTCGTAAAACTTTTAATGTGATGCTTAAACTTAAGCTCGACGTTAATTTTGGGATGGTAATGTCCACCTCGACCGTTAAATGCGGAATAAAAAGAGTGAGTGGTAAAATGTTCATTCTACTCTCTTCCATTATTCTAATAAACGGAAAAATAAGTAAGAAGTCTTCTTCCGTTTTTCTTTTTTTCTTCTTCTATTGAAGGTAATTTTACGAGTACCTCGCAATTCGGGGGTGTTGAACGAGGCGAAGCACTGCCCATGGGGGAAGGAGAGATTTGGAAACGGGGGTGAAGGTTTCGTGGTGTCATGGCAACACCCGTCGCGATAGAGAACGCTTGCCTCTCACCCCTGATCCTTTTCTCACTCTTACTCTCAACTTTTCGGTCTTTCTCTCTCCCTCTCTCTTTCCCAGTATCTCCGTATTTTCTCTGTATATGACCAAAAAGGCTACACCGAAACTCGCCAAACGACTTTAGCGTCTCTGACTTAAAAATTTAACGACACTACATAAAAAGACACAACTGTTCTATAATGTTTACTAAACTTCGACATCATGAGAATATTTTAATAAAGAAGGAAAAAAATTTTATAAGCCTATAAACTAAGGGTCATCTATAAATTACGTGTGAAAAGTTTGACTCGTGTTTTGGGAATTCAAAATTGAATAATTTCCATTGAACTACTTGTAATTATTCAGTTATCATTCAATTCTTCTATCGCCTAGTTTTATGTAAATTAAGTTCTCAAATCACAAAAACTCTTGGCTCCAGGTACTTGAAGTTGAGCCAGTAAAGAGAATATTATTTCCCCAAGATGCATTTGCTCGAGAAAGACCATTCCACTTTGCATTCTGTTGATACTTTTAACTGTTCTTGTTATAATCTTCAGTGATAAAGAGTTCTGGTGAAACCCTCTAAAATGTCGGCTTTACTACCAGATTTATAAACTTCTTTCAGTAACTCGAAGATTTCTGCCAAGATTTGAGGTTTATCTCCTCTATTGAAATACGATAAAATATTACATTAAATTACGGTAACGATAAAAGGTAAAACAAAATATAATATTCTCTAACTTTTTAAAGTTTTCGAATTGAAATAAATTGAATTTTTAAAGTGAAAATTGTAACCCGTGTAGAAATTGATATTTTGTATATTCTTCTCGAACGATCTCAACAATCAATATTAAGTTTCTTATTCTGTAGTAGAGAACCGCCATTTATTTGAACGAAATGGTAACATTTTATTGAATAATTGTTGTTAAAAATGTTTTTAACCTAATTTCTTTAATGACATTTAGTAGATACAATTTAAATAAGTGTATGAAAAATTAAAAGAGCCTATACAAGACTTAAAATTTGTGATATAAGGGACATCAAAAATTAAACTTTCTGACAATGATCTATATGCTAATATAGCTTATTGAATTTTTCACCTAACAATAGAAGAAAGAATTGACTGCATTTTGAAAAGCTAATTTTTCGTCACTGCATCAGTGATTTTCTTCTGCCTGATTTACCACTTCCGACAATGATATTCGAATAAATTTTCTCATATTCGCAATTCATCTTGTGGAGAATGTAGCTATACAATACAAACAAAAGCACCAACGCACACGCAATGCGGACACGCGTCGCGGCTTATGGCCTATCTGAATTGCAAATCTGGACGCAATTAAAAGTGTATCGCGCGGGAGTGTAACGGCGTCGAATTCGCAATTAAGGCAAAACATTAACGATCGAGTCGACCGAGGAAGATATACCGAATGACGTCTGCGAAATTAGCGATTATTACGGAAAACCGTGTCGAGAAACAACTATTTTATCAGCCAAGGTGTGTTTTAAGTGTAAATTTTTCTGATGGGACTTCGAGATACTTTCTACCGTCATCGTTTTAGTTTTATATGCATATATTAAGTTCTTTTCTCAAAATGTCTTGAGATTAGCATGAGAATCTTTCTACTTACAAAGAACAGTAGGTAGGTGCCCTCTCCGGTTTTGTTCGCTCTCAGATATTTTTTAGTACACTGGGGATTTGATTAGAGCAGACTCGACGGTATAAGAGCTTCTTAGTATTTTCGCCAGCGTTTGCCGGCCCGCATTCTATGATGAGGAAAACCGAGGCGTCAAAAGAAAGGCCCCTCAGACGCCATGAGCTCCCCAGTAGCGCAGCTTGTTTACGTCATAAAAATTCTTGGTAGCGTGGCACGACAACTTCAGACCATACTCGAAACTAACCTTAGATCAAGTCCCTAGTGTACCCAAAAAACTAAGAGACGCGTATTTTCTCTTATCGTACCATACGAGGTTCTAATGGGTGAAACCCACCCACAAAATTTGTACAGGGTGTCCATAAATATATTTCCAAAAATATTTAACTATTATTTCCACAGATGGAACTGTGATCACTAATGTCATATAGTTGTGAAAAGTAGATAACCGTGAAAACGGCAGGGAATATGCGGTCTATTAATGCGGGATGAGTGTATTTTAGATACACTTATCCAAGCAAGTTTTCTCCTTTTTTTCTCAATAGTGTTTTCTTCCTTGGATCAACGCCGCTAAATATCAATTAGTGTGTGGTCCGTTAGTCGAAGATTCGCCGACAGAAGATTTACGGATCGATCGAATAAACTCTGCGGATACCTGAAGGAGAAGTGCCTTGTTTACACGAGAAGAAAGATCAACTCAAAATTGCCGGTTTTATGGGTAACCGGTTAATCGAGCCACTTCTTGATGGATTCGAGCATGTAATCATCATGGTGCCTGGTAATTTGTAAGTCGTAAAACAGTTATGGCTCGTGTCGAGGGTGGCGTAGGTAGCATGTCAGTGATCCTCGATGACTTACAATCCCACACAATTTCCCATTATATAAGTATATCTGATTATGGTCTTTATCTATTATCCTTAAGGCTATTCTTTAATTCACTTACTACCCATAATTCACTTCTACTATAATTCAATTTGTTTCATAATTCGTAAAGTGTATTCAAAATAAGTTTGACAAAACCTTTAAATTTGGATCCAAAAGGGGGTCAAAACGTTGCACAATGGAAAAACAATTGACATCTACATAGGAATGTAGATGTAAATAGGATGTAAATAGAATCTAATAATCTACTTTAGTTTCAACCAATACTAGTAAATGCGTCGCTATAGAAAATTCATTGAGGTGTGGTAGTTTAAAGGTTCAATTAAAATCTATTAAAATTCACAGCTCAGTAGAGTGCGTCAGATTAATTGAGGAAACTCTATTTTCGACTGCCATAAGTCTCGGGAAACTTAGTCGAGAAACTTCTGCTCGATTCACTGAATCCTTGGATTTGTTCTTCTCTGAATTTGCTGATTTTTTTTCTCCCTGGGCGAGAGTTTGGATTTCTGTTTTCTTTTTCTAAAATTCTCTGTTCTTTTAAAGGAGAAAGATAAAGAGAGAAGGTGAAAAGGAAAAAAATCCACAAGCACTGAGAACGATTCGCAAGATCACTGATCGCATGCATATAGAAAACGAAAGATCAATGAGGCAGAAATTTACACCGCACAAAGTTCCCTGTCTTTTTTTTTTTGCGCGAACTCGTTGCTAAATGAAAAGCAGTGGAAGCTTTTCACGAAATTTTTTTCGTACTTTACGTGATGGTGTTTTTCCACAGCGACGATTGAATGCGCTCTGACTCTTGTGAGTTGCGTTTTTTATTCACAATCATTTATTTCTTAAGAATGCGACTGAAGATAGAGCAAGCATTTTTATGTAGAGGGTTTTTTTTACCGTATACACAGCGAAGTGGAAATTTCAAGAAACTTTTAACTGGAAAATGTTGATATGTGCTTTTCAAGTGATGATGCATTTCTAACGGTGACCTACTTTTAAATACTTCTGCGGGGCGTTTATGTAACTTTTCATATCCACTTTCACTTTTTGGTTGTCCACTTTTTAATTTTCACTTTTTCCAAATATACGTGAATGTCAGTTTTGACGTTTCATATGTCACTGATGAATTGTAAAATTGAAAAACAACGAATAAGAAATAAATAGGCGAACCGCTTACAATTCGTTAGTGACGTTTAAAACGTCAAAATTGACATTCACATGTATTTGGATAAAGTGAAAATCAAAAAGTGGAAAACCAAAAAGTGAAAGTGGAAATGAAAAGTTACATAATCGCCCTCCTGATAGTACGAAAATATACTAAAAGAGTGTGACCATTTTTGCAGACTGCGTATCGCGTGAAGCGTTTTTAAATTACAATTTATTTGAATTCATTCAGAATATGCATAAAGATCTATTGCGTATAAATATTATATTCATAGACATATTCAAAGAGAAAATATTACAGGCAATTTTTTTAGTTGAAGTTGAAAAAGAATTTTAAACTTTTCATAAATGCCTATACCAGACTACTGAAAGTGTGATGAAAAGTTCTGAGGACCGTTGCAGACAGCGCAGATTACACAAGAGGAGGATTCGAACATTGTCGGAAATAATTACTGTCCCTTTTTTGCCTGTCTCTCCTCTACATTGGCAACCACTAATTACCTAGGTACGCAGTGATCGCGACAACAGAAAAATGCAGACTGTGCTGATAGGAATATGGTACACGACAGGGTGCTTGCAATGCATCACGATAGTCTGGCACTAGTCGGTGAATCAATGAATCGCAATCCATTCGATATCATGGATGATTCCCGAAAAAAGGAGAAAAAGGGAGGAATAACGAGAATCATTTCGATATGGGAAAATGCGCACCCTTTCCACAACGACTCCATACAGACACAGCAGTGGAATTAACTGTAGTACGCACTCTTTGGTTATAGTAGGTTTCAGGGGACTTTCATTTTAGTTTTTTTTCATACTGGACCCTTTTAAACTTTTTGTTTATGCCATGCGTTTCATCAAGATAACGAAAAGCTGATACAAAAATTCACCTTGCTGTTTTTCTATTTTAATGTACACCAAATGAATTTTACTTGTTTTTTAATCGTCGCCATGTGTGCATAATTTTACTTTACAAAAATAGATTAGCAATTATTCACTTGCGGCTTCTCGTTTTAAAACAGGAGGTAGTTTGTAATCTCTTAAGGTCAGGAGTTTACTCGGAAGGATGTATTAGGTATTAGCTTAGCTTCTCAAGACCAATGGTGACGACTGCTGTAAGAGAGTCGTGACAGTTTTATGGCAAGCGTGGAAATAATGCTCTACTCGACTTCAGCGATGCGCCACCCTCGCGTTTGTTATTTCAACCGAGTTCTAGCGACGCTCCTTTGGATAAAGTGCAGATCATTTCGAAAATAATTGTACTCTGCCTTGTTCCGTGCTGATTCATTCTTCTCAAATTCCGTGCGAGAAATATGGAAAATTGAATTTATCGGTGTCATTACGTCAATTACAGATGTCTTACCTACAATTCTATTCTTTCTAAAAATTGGTTAAAAGTTGCTTGTTTATCGATATTTTTACCATAAAAATTGCTGTAACTTCCTGAAATGTGTATTATGTGAACTGTAGAACATTTGTCAATAAATAATAAAACCTGTTTTCAAAAAATATTCTCAAAAAAATCGTTTTTTTTTGGCCTTGCGACTGATTTCATATACAAAGTATATTAAATTTCATGATCTCTTGCATATTAAAATTGTAAACGTTTCTAACAGTGTATAGTTATTGCTGAGACACCTTACATGTAATTTTCATCCGGAAGGATGAATAGAAATTAGAACTGTTATATGAACTAAAAGTAAAAAGTAAAACATCATCAAGTATATGTTAAGATTTTAAGATTTAATGAGCGCCAGTAGAAAGTCATGTCTCTGTGAAGCTGAAGAAATTAATTTACTAACGAACATCAGTCGTTTAATCTCACAGTATTCACTAGCTTTCTACACTTCTGGTAAAATCGTGATATTCGTAGAGCCAGGGGTTCAAAGTAACCGTCAATTTGCGTTTATTACTTTTATTTCAGTAAGTAGATTGCATAGTCTCGTTCCTTTACAGTTAAAAATAAAGAACGCTCTTTATTTTCTTGAAATGCTTATCACGAGATTAGAGAAATTTCGAGGCACTCGTTAGTACGCTACTTGCTGACAAAGTTGAAAAAGCAAGTTTGGACAATGCGTCTGTTTTAAATCCTCGGGAAGAACGAGACAAATGTGTTCAAAGTCCCCTTGTTCCGAAAGGATAGAAAATTACTTTTGAAGTACATTCATGTATAAAGTTCAGAATAGCACAAGACAGATGATTTTAGAGTTATTGCATTCTTTGAATCTATATAGTAGTCGGTTATTTCAAAGATGCAGTACTCATTATCGTCCATTCATTTCCTCTGTGGAAATTAAGTGGATTTTTAATTACTCCTCCGTTTTACTACCCGAATCTCATATATGCTTGTCAGAATTTTGTCGTATTTACTTAGATCTCGAAATATTATTCCTTGGTAAATATTTCTCAGTAATAAATATTTGTCGTAAATAATTATTATTGTTTTATTTATTATCTTGTGAATTGCGATGTATGCGTTATTTTTCTTGACTGTGCAGAGTGAAATGCAAATCATGTGAGACTGGCTTGAGAGTTTGTGAGATGAAGAATATCACTAAGCGGAAATAGACGGATCTTATCCTCTGAATGACGTTGAAAATGCGGTTTTCGCAAGCGTAAGTTTTCAGATCAGAGAAGTGGAGAGGAGAGCTATCATCGACGTCAAGGGAGGAAAAATATTCCACGCGGAAAAGATCCAACCCCTATCCGGTAGCAGACCGTCTTCTCAGCTAACTTTCCTTCGTAGAAGGGTCGATCCTCGACGTATTTTCATAATCGATTTCGCTAGGGGGCTTCCTACCAAAGAAAGCGGTATTCTCCACGTTATATACCCTTACGTTAGGCCCTGTCGAACTTCCTCTTTATTCTTCACGCCAAGATAGAAAATCTGAAATCTCACCTAAAGGCTGACATCCGCGAATGACAGCCACATTCCATTTTAATTTTTCCATAGAATGTCTCAATTTCAACCCCCCCTGTCAGTCCAAAACTTATCGAATTGTATAATATATACAATTTCTTAAGCTACGATAAGATGATAAAAAAAATTTCGTGAATAGTATTATGGAATAATGAACTCCACCCTTTTATTCATTTTGACTGATTATTTTTAATGAAATACTTGGAGATCATTAAAATTGTATGACTGTATTGATTTATTTCTCTTCTTGTTTTCAACTTTTTATTTAAGACAAAGATTGAAGAGACATATTGTTCAGGCGAAAAACGTGAAAAGGAAGAGACTTTAAAGGAATAAAATACACTCTAAATGCAGACGAAACACCCTCCACCTTTCGCTCTTATTCTCCTTCCCTTGCTCCCTCGGGGTAAGCAGCTCTCGAAGTATCTAGAGAGATCTGGTTATAAAATTGAAACTGGGTTTAAGAAAAAGTGTACTCATTTTTTCTACAGAACTGACTAATTTCACTCTTTTCAAGTTTCTCGACCGTTGAGTACTTTATCTTGCTCGATTCGAGAATATATGTTTTGAGTTCATCCCTTTCCAAAGGCGAAGACAAAATGATAGTCATTTTTGAATAAGAATAGATATATAGAAAGTAGCAGGAAAGATAGAACTTATCAGAAATTTTAATTCATGACTTTCATTCTAAATTTTAAGATATTTCAAATGACTTTAAGGGATTTCAAAGGATGTCATAGAAACTTTAAGTGATTTTAGGGAATTTTAAGACATTTTAAGGAATTTCATTTGATTTTAAGGAACTTCAAATAATTTTAAAAATAGTTCAGAACAGTTTAAGGATTTTCAAGCATTTTCACAAGATTTCCATGGATTTTTAAAAGAGTTTGAAAGAGTTATGAAAAGGATGTTCCAAAGATTTCTATAGATTTCACAAGATTTCAAGACATCTTAAAGGATTTCATCAAATTTCAAGTGACTTTAAAGAGATTCAAGGGATTTTAAGAGATTTCAAGTTATGTCATTTGTCAAGTGATTGTAAGGAATTTCAATGAATTTTCAATTTTCACTGAATTCTTTATTCATTCAATCATTCAAGGAATTGATTCTAATATGGAAGAAATCAAATAAAATCCCTTAAAATTGCTTGAAATTCTTTCAAATGTTTTAAGGGCATGTGGTAATTACCATATGAGCAAATTTAAATAACCCCGTTTTTTTCTCCCAATTTTTACTTTTTGAAAAAAATAGTAGTGCACAGACATCTGTGTTCACGTTCTTTACGTCTATGCTCTATTATTTTTTTTCAAAAAGTAAAAATTGTAAGAAAAAAACCGGGTTATCTAAATTTGCTCATATGGTAAGTAACACATGCCCTTAAATCTTCTGTAAATGTCTTAAAATCTTTTAAAATATTTCAAAATCCCTCGTAGTCTTGAAATCTTATGAAATCTCTGAAAAAAACCTTTTGATAACTCTTTTCAACTCTTTCAAAAATTCCTTTAAA
This sequence comes from Synergus magnus, assembly GCA_032275165.1. NCBI lineage: Eukaryota > Metazoa > Arthropoda > Insecta > Hymenoptera > Cynipidae > Synergus > Synergus magnus. The sequence goes on along the minus strand of JAUESH010000015.1, from coordinate 11,087,477 downwards.
TCCCTATAGATGTTCTAAATACGTCTGAAGAGCATTCATAGGATGTTTAAAAAGATGTTTCAGGGATGTCCGAAAGACGTCTCTAGGATTTTTAATTAAATTCCTGGTCATTTTTCGATTTTTTCCCAATCAATAAAATTTCCGGTTATTTCCCGGTCTTTCTGGGTTTCCCGGTAAAGTTGCCACTCTGCAAATATTTTGTTGATTTTTCTCGTCCTGACTCTTTGACCAGTCGTACGAAAAATTTAAATCTGATTAGCCCGATTGATTATTTCCAGGAGATATTGAACCCTTCTGTGAATTATGTTTAGGGGAGTACCCTAATGTCGAAACAGCAGCTATTTGCTGCAATTAAATGGGTGATATCCCAATATACACGACTGGGATGTCACTTCATTCATTTCTATCAGTGGGTGAGTGTGATTGGCGAATAATTGGTCACGATGGTTTATAATTAGTGGATCGTACCGTTGTAGTCAATAGTCACGAATTGCCCGATCCACAGTCACCCGCCTCAAATCATTTTGAACAAATTAAAAATTGCAGAAAAAATACATATTGTATGTAACAGCTGTAATAAAATAAGTTTGAAAGACCCTCAAACGCGAATACTGCGATTGAAGGTATAAAATCAAGTTGGGAGCGGGCTTTTTTTGGGTTGAATTCTGTCAGACTTCAGGAGAGATTTCCGATTTTCCATTTTTCAGAATATTTTCTCAATTCCTGTTTGTCAAGATGCCTCGTGAAATAGCAAAAAAGTGAAAATCGATTGGCACTTTGGACAACAAAGAGGCGTCGGGCATATATGTTGAATTCACGAAGGGTCGTCACCGTGTTTGATTAAGCTTCCAGGACATGGTTCGTTCGGATTCATATATACGTACATGTGAAGAGTAACGCAATATGATTGTATTTGCACTGTGCGTCAGGACGTCCCTTCGAGATTTCAGCTTCCGTAATAAACCACCCTGAGGTTACGATTAAAATTGAGCGTCAGTACACCCTCTTCAACCCATATAAGTATCGTATTACTTATATGTATGAGCACTTTGGCACCAATTGTCCGAGGCCGATGGCGTGAAAGTGAAGAAACGATTATATGAATAAATTTAAACGCACCTACTTCATTATATTCCGTGTTAAAGTAAGGGAAAGCAAATAAACGTCGTTTATTCTGCAAATTTATGTCTCCAGCACTACCAAATCAAGTATATTATCAAAGATCCCTTCTCATTAAATTTAAAATATCTTCTTTAATTGCATACGCTGTATGAGAAGAATATTTTAATGTGTCGCAAGTAAATATAATTATATTTACTGTTAAATGCAGGTTATGGTGGGCCCTATAGGTCCCATGCACTTTAAGATATAAATGAGCGTGATTTATGTCAGGTCTTGTTGTGTATCCAACGAGACATACTGATATCGCGGATCGCTAAGTACGCATCGGGGTGTAACCGGGCTGTAAATAAGAGTACACACGTCGTATCCCTATCTGTAGTTAACGGTGGTGCGAGATCCAATCGGTGCACTGCCTCGGGTCATATCCTGTAAGGAACCATCGACCGAGAAGGCGTCAGTCGTGAACCATTTCATTGGCTCGCGATATACTCTGACAAATACATCTTCAACTTTGTACACAAATGCAGCATCCTACACTTATCCATATTCGTCGAATATCGATGTTGCTCCGTAAAGTCGATGTATTGCACAAGAAATTTGAACTCCGCGGATGATCTAAAATGGAATTTCTTTATCGCTAGGTATTTTCTGTAATATTTCAATTTATAAGCTGGAGCTTCATCATTACCTATAAATGACTTTATGGGGTTATGGGTTTCAAGTTATCTTTAAAATTACATAAATTTTGAACATTTATATAATTTTCTATAAAATGCGTTATGGAGTGTAGACCAAAAGTAAATTACTATTGTATTTTGACGTTTTAAAAGTTTGAACACTGTTTTTCCATCCTTAGAATATTTCGAAAATTTTAGAGTCTGAATGATGGTTTTTTAACTCTTTATTTCAGAACAACCAGCATGCTTCTCTGGAGAGGGACAAGAATCATTGTACAGTTACTTCAGTTTCTTTGTAACTATAGTTCATTGTAACTAACAGCTACAATGACTCCTCCCCTCCTGGGAGCGAAGCAGGGTGCATTTTAAAGTAAACTACTCCGAGCTTAAGTTCATGCAACTTCAGCGAACATTCTCAAAAATATTTGACTTTTTTCAATCCTTAGCCTATTCTTTTTCCTTAATTTATTAAAATCTTAGGCGGCATTGTAAGCAGAAAATACAGTAAGTGTCACAAGAGCATCGTCAAGAATTATGGAAAATTGAAGTACTCTCAAAGAATCAAAATACATTTATGCATTCGATTGATTCATCGCGATCTGTGTTGAATAAAGCCTGATGATATTTTTCCAATTCTTAAGATCAGGACCACACAAAACCTAGGGTAAACTGGTCAGGGCCTCACCAGAACCCCATCAAAATTTCTGCACGGGAATCAATGGAATATGTAAATTAATTTTGAAGATTTTGTTTCTTTAAAATAATACTTCTTTTTCCAGAAATCCTGATGACGCTCTTGTGACACTAACTCAGAATCCTATAAATTAATTATTAATAATTAGAAATATCTTTGGATGAATAAATACATATGTACTTTTTTGTAGATAGTATACAATTATCAACTGCTTACAGAAGAGAACGTATTGATAAAAATGTGGAAGTCAAAGGCGAGAAAATATTTGTATAAATAATTTTCTCGATGGATGTGATGGTGAAAAGCATTGATGTATTATGAATATACGGAATATGATATGCGCGGGTTATTGATATCGTCTAAAGTTTTTTCAGAGCTTCGTGCGTATCAAAGAACTGTAAATACGCAGAACAGCCATAGCCAACTTTGATGCAATGAATATGAATGAGCGTCTCTCGCCGCGAGGTCTTGAAATTGCAGATATTTGAACCCCGCAACTTGCACCCCCTCTTTTTTCTCTATGTAACTGCTGCAAAGATGAGGCAGGGGGTTAAGGGGACTGAAACTGGCGCGTCGGGGCGTCGAATCTCTCTATGGGAATGCCAAATCGGAAGTGACGTTATAATGGAAGCGGCATTAGTGGTCTTACCACCCGGTTCCTAAACGAAAATTGCTTGAGAAAGAGAAGCAACCCCATTTAAATTGCTCAACTTGCTACGAGGACACCGAGAGAATTGTTGCATTTTATTTGTAAAAATATTTGCAGGGAACTCTGAAATTCTAGTCTCAAATTGTTTTTCCACCTCTGCAAATTGTTGATAGTTACGGCGTGTTCTTTATATTCTTTACAAGTTTCTAATACATTCATTTCAATTGCAAACAAAGTAAAATCAGGTTGAATTGATCAATTTTGATTTACTAGAGTACCTACTTTTTAACATTTCCATTTGCGCGATCATCAATAGAAAAAGCCCTATAAACTCGCTAAATGTACATCAGACTATTAAAGCACCATTCCATCCTTGACATTCTTTCGTTTCAGTGAAAGAGTCAAATAAAATGATGAATCAGTAGTAACAGCCTGAGCGGTAAGCCGGCCAGAGACGAGCGGTTGAAATTCGTTTTTTTGACGACTTTATTCATATTTTTAAACTCTAATTAGCCAAATTTTATGTTAAGAGTAACAAAAGTAAGGCGCTACTATGACACACTAAAAATTATCACACTTTTATACAGAATTTCTTCACATACTGAAATTGAAAAAGAACTATCCTCATTCCTCTAATATGTTGATGGACGAAAAACCTTTCAGGGTAAAAACTAGATGACGTGTTTTTATTTTATCGTTGGCCTTACGCTAAAATGAACACAAAACGAACCATTAATTATCGAACAACGTTGTCGGCATTCAAAGGGAAGCTGATTGAACCGAGGGGGCGCCCTGTGAGAAGCGGTGCTTTAATAACGGGAAAAATCTAACACTCGCGGTGCCAAAAAAAACTTGCGGTGCAACCCCTCTCTTCAGCCCTAGTGTAGGACTTCTTGCCCCCAATAATTGTGCACGACGGGTGGCTACTCTCGTTGTTGTTACATTTGACAGTTTCCGACATGAGGACCATTTCAAGAGTGAACGATAGAGGATGTTGTGCACCGGGTCTTAAAGTGGTCCTTCATTCTTTCTCTTCCTTCCATTATGTCGACACTTTGATTCCTTTTTTTTCATTCTATTGTACAAATGTTGAAATCGATTGTAATCTCCAGTCGATCAAACGTTCTTACATCTATCCGTCCATCCATTCTTACAACCTACTATCAAAAATTCATTTTGATTGTAATATGTAATTGAAAATTACTTCTAACTTGTGTCTTCAACTCAATGAGTAAATCATAAATATAAGATAAGAGTATTGATACTCTCTGGGGATTTGCGATTTTCCGAGGGCTTTTGTCAGAGGTGTCCATGTCTGGCTTTCCCATTGACAGCTCGAACAGAGTCGAAGTGTCGGGACGTCGAATCGAATCTCGTATCGAATGGAACCCATTCACGAGGACATAATGGGAAACGTAGGAGAATAGAGTGGCCACGGAACATATATACATAGTGCAGTTCTCTTACGGATCCTCTATGCCCTCTTCTCTTGTATGTACGTGTCATCGTAAAAAAAGGTTTGTCAGCTTCTGTTCGTAACAGTCAGCAAGTATGATTTTTTTAAGAGAACAAATGAAAACTATAACCCTCCTTTCTCTGAAAGTCAGTTCCTAAAATTTGTGAATAAACTTGAAATGAATAAGAGGTATGAATGGAATAAAAGTTCTAAATTGTGTTGATTTCTTTCCGTGAAATCATATATCTACCGTTCGTGTTTGCCTCTGACCCAAGATGTAAACAGCTTCATTAGGAGAATTTTTTGCTGATTACTTATTTTCAGCTTTTCTCGGAACTTTCATAGCGTAATGCCACTATAGCTGTTGAATGACCAAACCCTCATTTACGTCGTGTTATTTAGCGCGCAAATGCGGTTGAATGTAATACGGCGAACACAAATTTGTACACGCACTCTGTATGTAAACGAATAAAAGTACGTGGGTATGTTTCTCGGTTTATACATTCTCACCCTCACGCGACTCACGAAAAGAGACGCTTTCATCCATAGAAAATTATCGTCGGTACAAACTGTAATTCCTTCATGCCAGCCAGTGCTTTACCAGCCATTGGTAAACTCGACAATGCCGTTGTTAGTATAATTGCTGCTTACTAATTGTTCACTTTTTTACTCGCCTTTCGTCGAAAGTGACACCATTCAAGAGATTGCGCTGAAAAAAAATGGTCTCGCTTCTTCTCTCTAAATAGATTCAAAACATCTCGTTCATCTGACGACACAATGGTATCTTGGTTCAATACTTTTTTTCAATCAATGGAATTATCTTTCATCAAAACAAATGTACAAAAAATTACATTTAATTAATATTGCACTTGTAAGAAAGATATGCAAATTAAATTCTTTTATCCTTCAGACATAATAAAAATAAAGTTGGAACCATTGTTGAGTAGAATTTGAATGGATTGATGAGAGTTAAATTAAAATTGATCAATGTCAACTGAAATCCAGAATTCTGTCCGTTGGTTCTTGAAGCTTTCAACAGAGAGGAAGGTGAATAGAAAGAGGAGGAAAATGGGTAGATGGTGGATGGAGAAGGTGAGAGTGGTCGCGAAATGAAAACGGTCGCCCTTTGTCGAATTGCGGAAATACTTTAATGGTTTCTCGCCTGCGTCCGACACATTTGAGGAAAAAGGAACGTCAAGCTTTTCCTCCTCATCACGCAATGCCATCATCACCATCACTATACAAGTACTGCCCGCATCTGCCTATACCATATACCTTACAAAAAATAAGATGACTTTCGATTCTGTTATACTTATTCTACAAAATAGATTTGATACATATATTAGAATTAATCATGATATACTATTGTCTGATAAAAACCACTATAAATGTGTAGAATTTATGATAGTATACGTATACTATCGAATTCGATTATACATATGTTACGCTCCCTATTCTTTCATTCTGCAAATAATCGAATGATGAAGTTTATTACAGATCAAAAGTTACTGTCAGCGAGATGAATGCGAATAGATATGAAATCAGTTTTCAGTAGACAAAATTTAATTTTCTCTGTGAAAGCGTAACATTCATAATTCATTACCTAGGAAAATGTCATTACCACGTTTCGGAGTAAGCTACACTGTCGAATCGCGACGTGATTTCGAAAGCGAGTGTTTACTCTGTCAAATGCAAAATTTCAATTAACCGTGTGCCACGGCTCGATTTGATTATCGAACTCGGCTTGATTACCGATTCAATTGTTGTAACGAATGCGAAGAGGAGCTTTCATCTACTTGCCTATTCATCCATATGCGCAATAGCTTGCATGATATATATGAGCATATCCACGAAAAGTATCATTTTTCTATCACCATGATTTTATAGGTAAACCCTGCACGTTTAAAATACAAGTTATATTGCATGAAAAGTTACAGACACACTCCCTGAAATAGGAACAAAAGCTTACAATCATTAAAGAAATCCTCATGAAAAGATATAACATATAATAGTTGGATCAAATCCCAAAAGTATACCTGTGTAATATTTGTCACCAGCTACAAATTGAATGCTTTGTATGCTCACAGCTTTTCTGTGCAATGTTTACAAATTTTGAAAAAAAATCATACTAGTTTAGTACACGGAAAAAATTAGTTATCGAAATTTTCCTTGACTGTCATCGACTTTTGGATAGGGTAAAGATTTCAAACTATTTTCTTGGCTCTCTCAGAGTAGTTGAGTGTCAAGGAAAATTTCGAAAACTATTTTAGAGTTCTTTTTTGAAAAGTATTTGAGGTTTTAAAAAACGATAATGAAATATATGAAAACGTTTTTACGATTTAAATGTCCAACATCTGTAGGTGGGCAAAATGCGTGCAACTACCAAGGTCAAAAATCTTTCGATTTTTTTATTAAGTTTAGGTGTCTCACAGAAACCATATAAAGGAAAGGAATGTGCTTTTAAAATTATCGAAGCATCAAACATTTAAATATAGAAAATTTTGATTATGTCGAAAAAATGTCCCCTCCATCATCGTACTTTACTCCCACTTTTTTACGGTTACTACTGGAAAGTATCTTGAGCATTTAAAAACATTGCACTTTTCATTCAATTAAATTTATTATTTATTAGTTTAAACATTTTGGGCAAACTGCTTACATTCCCAAAGACATTGTCCAAGCTAAAAAATGAGTTTCTACATGTATTTAGAATGTGAGAAAAAAGTTTGTAATTTGTGCTTTAAGATTAATTTTCGAACTTTATTTTTTTGAGAAAATCACAATTTTCATGGATATGCCCAATTGCCTATGGCTCATATTTATACCAAAGCTTATTCTTCGATGATAGATACTTCACTATAATATACTCTTCTATTTCTCTTCTGATCACATTTCTTCATCCCTTGAAACCAATAATCTTCAGAAAAATGTATGAGAAAGTGACGCTTACTAAAGCTTTCATTACTTTTTTTGAACGTGAATTTCACTGACTATAATGTCATGATAATATTTGAAAGATTA